>PVLD010018371.1:0-39190 GCA_004027595.1 Dinomys branickii | reverse complement strand
TATATACATACATACATTTTTGTCTTTTTCTTTTCTCCTTTCCTTCGTCCCATCTGTTCTCTGTTTTTGAACAGATTTCCTTCATGACTTTTAGTTTATATTCCCACCCTCGGGTTCTTACACCAGTGATATAATACGTTGCCTGCACATGTATCGCTGATTTATTTCACTTATGAGTATGGACTCTAGTTTTGTCCACAATATTAAAAGCTGCCAGAGAAAGGAAACAGATAACCTATAAAGGAAAGCCCATAAAAATCACAGCAGATTTCTCAACTGAAACCATGAAAGCAAGAAGAGCTTGGAGCGAGATACTACAAATTCTAAGACAAAACAACTTCCAACCCAGACTGATGTACCCTGCAAAATTATCCACTTAATTTTTAAAGAAGAAGAATCCAACAGACCAGTGCAATATATGTGATCCAAACCATGTTTAATTGGATTTCATCAGTTTAATGTAAAAGAATTCTGGCAAGCAATTTAAGTTTGTAGATTTTTAGATGTTTTCACTGTGTCCAGTTTTTAAAAAATGAATGAAATGTAACACAGAAGAAAAAAATTAAAACTTAAATGAATTTAAAAATATTTTAATTATGTTAGTGGAGCCACATTAGAGAACTTTAAAGCATTGCTCATGATGACTACTAACTCTGAATGAAGAACACCACCATACACAAACCTCAGGGGCACTTATGTGCTGTATAATTATTGCTTACATTTTCTCTAAGAAGGAAATTATCATAAAATATGTACAGTATTTTTTTTTACTTTTAACATGAAATTCACCATACAATCAATTAAAGATACAAGGAAGTTTTTATTTTCCTTCTCAGTAATTTGTTCTATAGCTTCATAAGGATAATGATTTAGCATTACCTATATATTTTTGAATTTCTAAGAGCCTGTATATATTCATTATATGTCCTCTGAGATTGCTGTTTAAAATGTAATAATTTATTTTTCTTCCTTTTATTAATGGACCCATGTATTTCCTTATTGAGCCTTTTTCGCTTAGTATATTTGTTAAAAGCCCTTTTACTATGAGCACTTTTTGGCCAGCATTAACCCATTTGAAATGCAAACGTAATTCAGTCTTTCAGAGGATGAGGAGATGAAGTGGCAGCTAATCAATGACTGACTTTGTCTTCAAGTTGTTCAACTGTCAAGGATAAGACATGTCAATCAGTGAGACGTAACGCATCATCGCTTATAATTACCTCAGCAAACCATCACCAGTCCTATCAGATCCCAAATACGGAAGGTAAGAATTTAGCACCACTGAGAGTTCAATTTCACTGTCCTGCATTTTACTTTAATTAATAAAAAGAAATATTGGGTTAGTTTTACCTTTCAGACCTATCCATTGATTTTTATATAAGCATTTTCTTGTCCTTGACTTAGTAGTCAAGAGATTTGTAGCCTTTAATTATATCCATAGATTAAAAGAAATACAGCAATCTAATTCACTGGATGATGTCAGGTAGATTGGTCTTGAAGCTTGGAATTAGAAAATACTCTCTTACTCCTCCTGTGGCCCAGGGCAAGGGACTTCCAGTTTCCAAATCTGCTTTTACATTTAAACATGATTAGTAGCTGAAACGATGCTTAGAAACATAACAGCAAAGCTACATGTGAAAGCATCAAACAAACATTAAACTCGGAGAAAGAAAAGTAAATTAGTGAATGTCTTTGCAAATTTAATATTTCAAATAGAATACTAAAAATTAAAAAAGATTACATAGTTCAGTTTAGTCCGTTGTTTTCCTGAGGTCTAACTTGTGTTCTTACATCAAAAAAAGTCAGGAAAAGTAAAATCCAATCATTTTAGTCATTTAACTTAAACATATATACATATTTTTACATAAGCACTTATACACAGAATACAAAGAATATACAATATAATAGCAGAACATTTTTCTTGTGGAAGGCAAATCAAATATATTGTGAATATCTTCAATGTTGTGATTTTATTTATTTATTTATTTAATTTCTGTCTTTTTTGAGACAGGGTCTTGCTATTCAGTTCAGGCTGAGCTTGAGCTCATTTCGTAGCCCAGGCTGGTCTCGAATTTGCAAGAATCCTCCTGCCTCAGGCTCCTGAGTGCTGGGATTATAGGCATGCACAACCATGCCTGGAAATACCATGATTTTAAATTCAAACTACTCTACACACTTTAAATGATTTAGATTTTTTGTTTTATTTTCATATGTTTACTTATGTTTTGTAATCTTAATGTTTAAAAGAATTAAATTAACATGTTTCTTTTTATAAAAGATTCAGGGTTGACACTTTACTGCCATGTGAATGCAAACTTTTTGGATATAACTTTTTAAAGTCACACTGAGCAATGTGCAGCCTCAAAATGTATAATAGCTCATGTCAAAATGCCAGGCGCTCAGTCTCCCAAGGGTCTGCAGTTCAAGGTGCTCAGGTTGTGAGGTCTGGGGTGGCATCAAGATCCACAGGATTACAGCCAGGTGCTCGCCATCTTTCCTTCTAGGCAGCCACCACATATGGTTCCTGTCACAAAATAGTATTTAATGACCGCTGGAGCCTTTCAAAGGAGATACAGTAACCTTGAGCATAGGATATCTGGTAACATCAGTACAGTGCTTGCTTAGAAAATTTTTCAGTAACTTGGAAGTAATTCAACATACTATACATGAAGGCAGATTTTCAGTCACAGATCAAGGAATGAGCCATTTAAATGTTTTTAAAAAGAAATGACATGGCAGTTACCTAATCTCCTTTGACAGAGTAAATTAAGCATTGGACTGCGGATTTAGTTCAGTGACAGAGCCCTTGTATAACATACATGAGACCCTGGGCTTCATCCCCAGCACTGACAAACAGAAAAAAAGAAACTAAGAACTACACCCACAGTGAAGGAGAAAGATGAGCAGAGGAACTGACATTTGTGATATGGTGGAGTCATGCTTTTGTTTCTTTTCTTGTGTACTAAATGTATGAGTTTTTTGTAGGGAAATAGCCAGTCCTGGGGTTAGACTACACTGTAGGAATTTGAAGCAAATACCAGCACTCTGTATTCTCAAAGCAAAATTTTAAGCCACATTTAGAGAAAATGATGGCAAAAGTTAAAAATGTCTCTTTTCTGGCTTTTTTATTTTTTTTACAGACATATTTCTGTAGAATCTTTCCAAACTATAACTTTCCTTGGATCATAAGGTCATATCACTTAGTAAACAAATTTCAGGTTATCTAGGAGACAATAAATGAGTGAGCCTGAAATAAATCTCCCTCTCTCCCTCTCTCTCTCTCTCTCTCTCTCTCTCTCTCTCTCTGTCTCTCTCTCTGTCTCTGTCTCTCTCTCATTTCTACTTCTTTCCTGTACAGGGTGTTGAAGCCAGCATCTTGATTACCCATAGTTCTACATTTCCAACTCATTTTCTTTTTTCATTTTTAGACACGTTCTTGCCCAGCTGTCCAGGTTATTATCCAGGCTGGTCTCAAACTTGGAATTCTCCTTTGTCAGCTTCCCAGTTTGTTGAGATTAGATTACATCAACCACGGTTGATGTTGTCTGATGTGAAACTTTATATATCTATTTCATTTATATGTAAATATTACAGTCAGTGTGCATATCTCTAGACCATTATCATTTGATAATTCTCTAATAAAGTTATAATATAAAAATTGAGGCCCCCAATTTTTTGTATCTTCGATAGCGTATATCCCTACTCCATCAGTACGTGTGAATAGAAATGAGCAATAAACAAAGCTTATATGTTTAACTTTTCAAATCTGCCCACTTATAACCTAAGTAAATATATATAGTAGCATATCTTTGTATGAAAATTAAGTGTAATTAAAATTATTCAATGAAAGAAAACAAGGAACTATCCAAAGAAGAAGTAATAGAAAACATTAAAAAATACAAGTATTGTCTCATCTTTTTAAATAAACCAATAATGCTTCTAGTGAGTAATCTTAATTAACAATGCATTGTTCAAATATTGAACTCCCACCAAATTAAAGATTGTGCACACTCTTATTTTTCTGCACAAAGCATTATGTTTGCAGGAAAGAAGAGAGGAAAATGTTTCTAAGCCATATTCAACAATATTTTACTTTCTGGCAAGAAAGACTGCAATTTAGAATTTCACTGGACCGGTAGATATGCTTTCATTAAGTGGTTTTACAGACTGTTCACTTCACACTGACACAGATGAGACACTCTGGCCAGAAAAATGGAAGCAAAAGATCCGAAGTTGCCACTTCTTTTTCTTTTTCTTTTCTTTTTTTCTTTTTCTTTTTCTTTTTTTTTGGTTGGGAGAACAACTTAATGAAGGTACTGCCAGCTGCAGGACACACGTTTTGGGTTTACATATTTCAAAACCAGGGAATCTAGCAAAGCTTTGGAAAACGTTCTCTGTTGCCAATTTGGAAGATTCATTCTTGGAGTGTGTTGCTTATCACTTCAAACCCTGCATGCATTTCCGAGCGTGCTTTGGCGTTATCCTCGTAGAGATCTTCTTACAAGATGAACTGTTAATTTCGAGCCTGTGACTGCACCAAAGCAATACATTTTACTTGGTGAAAGGACCAGAATGTGCAGGTCTGTGTGGAGTAAAGGAATTAATATATCTCTATGGGAAATATACTGTTGAATGAAATATTTTAAATTTTGAGTACAGAGTTATCCATCCTTTTTAAATGCTGTATTTGAACAATAGCAATGAACTCGAATTTTCCTGCTTAAAATGAAAATCAAAAAGTAACATCATGAAAAGATTATAAACAGCATCTTAATGAAACAGGCCAACTAAAATAAATAAGTAAATAACTACACCAAGTATAAAGTGACACTGAATTTATTATTTTATGTTACATGGATCACCATTCACACGATTGTATTATACCTCAATAATCCAAATCTTATTTAACTTAAAACAATGACTGGAATGCAGAGGAATAATTTTACCCAAAAGAGTTCTTTAAAGTATTTTCATAAGAATCATTGAGACATTATTGTAATGATTAAAAATAGTGTCACAATATGTTTAAAGTATAATTTATCATCGTTACTGAAATGCATATTCCACTAATGATAAGCACATTAGCTTTTATACAACTATTCCTCAGATTTCTTTTTATCTAAAACCACTAAACTTATTAAACCACTATTTTTCTACACTCAATCACGGACAACGTTTCTACTATATCTAGCACTGCTGTGCGTATCTACTCCTGTGAAGGATAGAAGATTTTGGCTTCCTGAGACTTCATTTCTTAAACTCAAATTATTTTCAAATTTGCTATTCAATTAGAAAATCATTGACAAAACAAATGAATAAGTATCAAAGAATATTAATCGTGCTTTGAGTTATAGAAACTAAATGTAAGTATCTTACACAGAAGAAACCTGCCAAAAGATACTTGAGATTGAGATTCTATAACTCAGTTTCCTCTGCTTAAACAAAATTAAAATTATTTTCACTTTTAGAAAATTGCTACTAACATATTTCTTACACATGCTAGTAATTCTTTATTAAATTAGGTTCATAATAGTTTATTTTATGACAGGTCTTAAACTCTTAAAATCGATAAGACTTTTGATTATTTGTAAATTTTTCTAATAACAACAGCACTGATAGCCATAGTCCTAGTATGTATTTTGATGCACACTCTGTATACAGTTCTTTTATTACATGGACTTCTGCCGGGACATCTATGTTTCCCATTTCAGAGAAAAGAAGTGATTATTTCCCTTTGACTGCTGTACAGTCAATGTCACTCAGATCCTTTATCATTTAAACTCTTTTTTAACTAATACAGAACTTTCCACATACATTTTGGGGAAAAGGGAAGGAAAATTTGGTATGGTAGAATTTCACGAAGGCTTAGCCTCACTTTAAAATTTTGTTTGCACTGGACAACTATATGAAAACTGATCAAAATCTGTGACTTTTTCATCTACTTTTTTTTGGTCTTAGAGATCAATATACGAGTTACAGCAGGAGTCAGTCACCATGGTGACCTCATAGTACACTGTGGTAAAGATATCTACCTTTTATGCTTTTGAGCATCTTGTCACCAAGTGCAAATAGAATTCTATTGTCAATACATAGCCAAGAAGTGCAGTCCACAGTGAGCTACTGGACAGCGCTGGAGCACCGCCCGTCACATTTTCCCAGAGTGCATGAAAGGAGGGCTTTCCTGTGGTTCAGAGCCAACTGTTGGATCATCTGTTTTGGAAGAATAAAACCATCCCAACAAACATCAACTTTCTGAATTCTTGTGTCTTTCCTCGGTACTCTGTCATGAAAGCTACAACATTTCCTGTATGTTTGTAGCTGTATACATACATACTTATAAAAATATATATATATTATGATTTCAAAGCATGAATGGCCCATTCCAGCAAAGTTGAAGAAAGAAAATCAGTAAAATTTACACACATAATGCAACCTGTGAAAAATAAAGATTCACCACATTATAACTTTATGATGACTCTACAGTTATTTAGTGAGATGAAAATTGCTAAGTGGTCAGAGAGACTAGCATAGGGGCTGCAGTGGTCTAATAAGGGATATGATATTCAAAGACACTTCCATGACCCTATGCTATCAGAATGATGTTCATTAAACCAACAAGTACTCTCTGTACTTCAATAGGTTAAAACAACAAAGGGTCATTTTCTTCTCTTTCCATGACCACATTGTGTCAGCTGGGGCTGTAATCCTTGCAGTCCTCATCAGGGATGACAAGCCAAAGCACGCAAACATCTGGACCTCAGTTATTTTATTTAAAACAGAAGAAAAATAGTTCTGTAGTTCTGTAATTCAAGAATGGCCCATGTAGCTTTCCTCTCAGAATTTACTGGCTAAGTCTAATGATAGGCTCACACCTAGTTTAAAAGATCAAGAGAAATGCAATCCTCCTGTGTGTCTCAAAAAGCATACTAGTAAATGTTGGAATGAGCAATGTTAAGGTCTAACTGTGAGCTCACTGTGCTGTGAGGGATAACTTCTAAAACATGACAGTGTAGCAAGATGTTTAAGAGAAGTGAACCAGGAGGCAGGGGATATTGCTCAGCAGCACAGTGCCTACCTGGTAAGCATAAGATCCTGAGTTCAATTCCAGGGACAAAAAAACAAAGTGTAAGGAGCTAATTGAACTATATTATATTGGAATTATAAGGTTAATTTTATATGCATATCCTCTGGCCCTAATTCTGGCAGAACATTCTCTGTTTCTTTGATATTTAAGTAATTCTTTTTAAAGGTAAAAGAAATGGAACCAGCAAAATGCAGTACCTGTATACTGTTAACTACCTGCTTGTCACAAAGATGAAAGGAGTTCCACTTTCCTTTGGGTAGAGACAGTTCAGAGCACAGGTGGCCATCTCAGTTACCAGGTGGGATTCAGGTGAACTATGTGCAGCAGGTGATGCTTTATTTCCCCTCACATTGAGGCAGTTCTCATTTATCTTGAAAACACTCAAAGCATGGATGATATCTGTGGGATATATAGAACGGCAAATTTTTGTCTCAATGTCATTAGCAGAATGCTTATAACAAGTGTAACAGTGTGGTTTAGGGTTCACTTGAATAATAAACCCTTTTCTTTCTTCTCTACATTATGGAAAAGTTTTCTGAGATTTTAGAAAAATTTTAATTTCATCCACCAGTTAAATCTGTATTTACACACCAACACAGAAATAATACACAATGATTCTTTTCGGGAAATTTGTACCATTCTACGAAAAAGAGCAAACATTATTTAAAGGATTAAAGTGAAGTTGATATAAAGTATCAGTATAAAATTATTTCTTCCCGATATTAGTACCCTATGTTCTTATAACATATCTAATTAACAAGCAGTAGTGAGATGACAGTTTTAATTATTCATGCTAATGAAATTAGAAAAGTTTGTATAGATGCATATTAAAAGAATAAGGAATACATATACAGTTATACTAAATAACACATTAAGGATGTTACTATGACAATATCATACATGTTAATAAAGTTAGCATAGGGGCTGGGGGTATAGTTCAGTGGCATAAGCGCTTGCCTGGAAAGCTCAAGGTCCTGAGTTCGATCCCTGGTACTGGAAAAAATAAAATAAAATTAAAAAAAAATAAAGTTAGCATACATTAGTAAAGTTATGTGTGTGTTTGTATATTGAATGCATGAATACCTAACAGACACTATATGTATATGCTATACCTGATACAAATTATTATTATTTTCTAAATATCATTATAATTATTATTGTGGTAATGATTACTTTCTTACAGCTCTCTTTATATATATATATATATATATATATATATATATATACACTTAAATACATGCAAAGATATGGACATTATGTATATGCCTGCATACATTTCTGTAGAGATTTTGAAATAAACTAATCAAATTTAAAACCAAATTTGTTTTATAATTACGATTAAGATGTTTCTTTTACTGCAGATTACCCCATTTTTCCTCCAAAGTATATTGCTTACTATAAAAGCCAGTCTCCATACTTTCAAATATAACTTAGTACATGGAATTACACCTCCTTCCTGAAGATGTCCAAGCCCTAATTCCTAGGGCCTGCTTATGTAGCTAAAGCTATTTTGCAAATGTAGTTAACCATCTTGATATGGTACAATGATTCTAACTATCAAAATGTATGCAATGAAATCACAACAGTCTTCATAAAGGAATAAAAGGAGGCAGAAGATACAGGGAGAGGAGATTTGATAACGGAAGCAGAGCACAGATTAATGGAAAAGATTTCAATGCGCTGTGTTGTTGATACAAAGATGGAGGATAAGCCACAAGCCAGTCACCAGAGGTGCCCTCTGGCAGCTAGTAAAAGCCAAGGGACAGATTTTTCCCTAGATGCTCCAGAAAGAATGTAATCCTCTGACATCTTGACTTTAGCTCACTGGAAGATCTTTCAGACTTTGACCTTCAAAATGGTAGGAAAATAAGCTTGTGTTGTTTTTAACCCTGAGTTTATGATAATTTGTTAAAGCAGAAATAGAAAGCTTTTTACAGAAGGTTCTACATGACATCCGTGCACTTTCTCAATGCACTTCTCATTTCTTTGTTGCGGTTGGCTATGATACTGTTATGGTTTGTGTCTGTGTGTCCCCCCAAATCCTCATGCAGTTATTTGGTGGCTTTTAGAGTTTATGACTGATCCATGATCCAATGCTGGGACTATGGATGTGAGAGCTATACCTGCCCTAGGGCAGATCGTTTGCTGGGAGTATGGGTGTGTGTTATGGTTGATACGTTGTGTCAACTTGGGGAATCTGGAGGTTTAGCTAAGTGATTCAGCAGGAAGCCAGAGTGCTTACCTTGTATACATCCTGAGCCTGTGGAAAAGGAAGGCATGGAGATTGTGTGAGAGCTGCATGCTCCCTGGGTGGGGGTAGGCTGTTTACAATGTAAGGGAAGAGAAGAGGCTGCTTGCCTGCCATTCCTCCTTTTTTGCTGGTTGTTTTTGCTGTGCTCTGCCACCATAAACATTTGCCCTCTGCCATGTGCCACTGTGCCTCAGAAACAGCCAAGTGTGGACTGAAACCTCCACAAACTGTAAGCTAAATAAACCTTTCCTTCCTTCATTTTGGGTGTTGGGTATTTTGCCTCAGCAACGAGAAAAAAGTAACCAAGACATTGTGAGAGCTATACCCTAGGGGGCATAGTTTGTATATGTAGGGGAGAGAAAGAGGCTGTCTGCTTCATTCCTGCTGCCATTCCCCCCTTTTGCTGATTGTTTCTGCTGTGCTCAGCTGCCCTGTACAGTTTTCTCTCTGCCATGTGCCACTCTGCCTCAGAACCAGCCAAGTATGGACTGAAACCTCCACAAACTGTAAGCTAAATAAACCTTTCCTTCCTTCATTTTGGGCGTTCGGTATTTTGTCTCAGCAATGACAAAAAAGTAACCAAGACAGAATTTAGTACCAGGAGTGGGGTTGTTGCTGTGACTATACCTGACCATGTGGTTTAAGAGCCTTTGGAAAAGGCTTGTGGGAAGAGTCTGGAAAGGTTCAGAGATGTCACCTGAAAGGGATGTGCTGGAATGCCTTCAGTTGTTCTGTATGGGAAATTCTGGTCAGAGTTTGGAGGACCAGGCCAGTGGAAATCCTGCCAGTAAGGACCAGGTTTGGAAAGTTTCTGTTGGAAAGAAGGACTGCATTGGCTGTTGGACTCCAAATGATGTATGTTATGGCTTGGCAGAAAGTTTGTCTGCATTTTGCTTGTGTCCAGAGACTTTGCCTAAGACTAAGATTAAGGGTGGCAGCGAACTGATTACTCTGGCAAAAGAAATTTCAAGGCAGTTGAATGATGGAACAGTGGCATGGCTATTGTTGGGGGCTTTTAGCCAGATTTATATTGACAATCAATAGCAAAGAGCCCAGCAGGATGGTTTAAAATATGAGTTTGGGGAGAAAGGATGCTCCAGTAAAACTGTGGATTGCAGAGATAAGGCTGAGGAGATCTCTATCACTGAAAAGGAATGAGAGAATGGAAAAGATGGCCTGAGGGCATCACAAGCAGCAAGTCTCCACCCTTTGCAGCCTCAAAACTGTAAAGGTGAGAGACCTGGCCTTGAGAGGGAAACCAAATAGTGCCATGTTCCAGAATGGCGGTGGCATAGAGAATTTTCTCCTCAGCATTGAATTCAGTGTGCCCAGCGATCCAGGCACTCAACCCCTAAGATCAAGAGAGAGGAAAGTTTGGCTACTGCTCCGGGTGGCAGCAGACCTTGGCACCATCCACGTGGCCCTGGCTTTAGGTGCAAGGAGAATGTAAGAGTTCTGAGATTAAAGAGGCTTCCACCCAGATTTCAGAAGGTCTGGAGGCCAGGCAGTATGCCCCTGAGAGGGCAGTGTGTGAAGCTGTGAGTGTGAAGCAAAAGGTTCCCCGGAGACCTCAGAAGTTTAGAAAAGATAGGACCACGGGTCCTCTAAGGAAAGCTGCAAGGAGATAGCAAAGCAAGCGTAAGAGAGAATCCCTAGGAGCTGTAACCACTAGAAGTGCCACAGCAGTGGAATCATACAAGCCTTTTGGAATTCACAACACACCACAAGTTGCTTCAGATGCTGAATTTGGAATTATAGCATATAATGTTAGCACTGCTGGATTTTGGACTTGCTTTGGTCCCAGTGCTCTGTATCACCATGTTTGTACCTTTTGTAATGACAATGTGTATTTTGTGCCATTGAATGTTGGAAGTGTTTAACTGTTCATCTCTACAGGGGCTCACAGATAAGAGTTTGCCTTACATTTCAGAGGAGTCCTGGCACTTGGACATTTTAGCAATGCTGAAACTGTTAGGACCTTGGCAACTCTTGCAGATGGACTAAATGCTATTTGTATAAAGGGATGTGCATGAGTCTTTGGGGGGCCAGGGCTGGAATGTTATGGTTTATGTCCATATGTCCCCCCAAATCCTCATGCAGTTATTTGGTGGATTTTAGAGTTTATGACTAATCCATGATCCAATGCTGGGACTATGGGTGTGAGAGCTATACCCGCCTTAGGGCAGATAGTTTGCTGGGATTATGGGTGTGAGAGCTATATCCCAGGGGAATAGTTTGTATTTGTAAGGGAGAGAAAGAGGCTGCCTGCTTCATTCCTGCCACCATTCCTCCCTTTTGTGGTTGTTTCTGCTGTGCTCTGCTGCCCTGAACAGTTTGCCCTCTGCCATGTGCCGGTCTGCCTCAAAACCAGCCAAGTATGGACTGAAACCTCCACAAACTGTAAGCTAAATAAACTTTTCCTTCCTTCATTTTCGGCTTTGGGTATTTTGTCTCAGGAAAGGAAAGAAACTAGAGAAAAGTAACCAAGACAGATACCTATGACCAGGTATCAAACATGTCACTATACTTTTGACTTCCACTTAGATGAGCAAATTAGGAAGCCCATATGTAAGATTCTGGCCATAAGAGGAGAATGTGAATTGATTATGCTATAGATTTCCTGCTATCAACTTTACAAAGCCAGATTACAGTTTCCAAGCAAGAGCCCCAACTATTTCCAAGGGGCCCACTCTTCCTACCACTTTGGGCTTTGTTTCCTATCATATCATTCTTTTTGACCTTTAAATCAAGGGGGAGCAAACACACTTTGTTGTCAATGTCCCAGGCATTTTTTCCTAGGCAATTTCTCTGCTTTCTGTTGGAATCTCCCTTATTATACATACTCCGCTTATTAAACACAGTATGCCATTCGCCTGTAAGACCCTGGTGTTATGGCAAAAAGTAAGTGTATCTTTTTGAGTAAGAAATCTAATTTCACACTCTAATAAAATTTCTTATGCTGGAATTTCAATTGTTTATGTAGCAACCCTGTATTGTACTGAAAAAAGTTAGAATTTGATTTGGTTATCATTTTGAGTTAAATTTACTGGAAAGAATTTTACTAGAACTATTCAGAAGTAGTGATTAAGTATGTTGATGAAATTACATTGGAGTTTAAATAATCTATCAATAAAAATATTCCTGGCTGAAGACAAAACTCTGGAAAATTTTACTTTAAAGTACTTTCTATTTGAGTAATAAATTAAACTCACACAGTTCTCAATTATTTTACTGTATGCTACTAGTGATTATAAAATGTTAATTTTGTATTCTTTTGTGTCTTCTGATTTCAATGTAATAAAGTGAACAGATATTTTGATACTCAATTTTATTTTTTATTTTGACATTTTGAGTAAAATCTCAATTCTCCAGTCACATATAGTTATTATTCAAGATTATTGGGCTTGTATTACTTCGTGTTTTCAGTGATCACATTAGACTAATAAGATTTTACAAGCCAACATTTCAAAGAGAAAATAAGAACTGTTAAAAGAGATTTTGTACAGGAAAATAGATACAACATGTTCGAAGAACTGGACTCTTCCAATGTACTACCCATTCAAGCATATGTCTGTCACTGTTCTTTCTCCTTTGATCACTAAATGTCCATGAAACTGGTTGATTGGATGTTGGACACGAACATGGCCAATACCGCTATACAGCACCAGAAACAAAATGCTCATCTTATTTGTATTTTCCAAAATTTACCCTGATGCAGAGGTCAACATTTTGTTTTTAAGCAAAAAAGGTGGTATCTTAAATTCTGGGGTGCATTTCAGTCTCCGTTACTCTGTTTTGTAATTCACTTCTGCTAGTACGGAGTGAAAGTGGCCCTAGATCAGACACACATGGGCGTGGCTGCGCTCCAGTAAGAGCCTTTATAGAAACAAACGGGGAACAATATCTGAGCTACAATTTCTAACTCCTGTTCCTTTGTATCCAATCAGCATCACAAACTATGGCACCAAAATAAGCTGCACAATTTCGTTTTTACCATTTTAAAAGGTACAAAATGAAGATGTGAGTTAACGTGTGGTTACCAAATCCCTTTACTTATTTTTAATTTTTGTGAAAGTTCTTATTTTATCATTAAAAAATTCATGAGTGATGAAAAGAGAAAGAGATAATACTTGGATTTAGGCATACAACAGTTTTCACAACCTGCAATCTAGTTATGAGGACTGCATTATGGCTTTGTCTTACACTTTCCTTTAGAGCAGTACACGTTAGGAAAAAACGAATCGGTTCATCAACCGCCCATTGCCTGTTCTGCCTCTGCTGACGTTATTCTGCTTACTAGACATGTAAGACCATTTTATCCTTGTATCTAACAATAAAATAATGGCATCAATCACTTTAAATATTATGAAAAGAACAATGAAAAATGTATAAGTGATGCCTTTATGGAATTTTATCAATTTAATATAATAAATTAATTTTCAAAGAAAAAAATAACTGCAACACTTCTGTAAACTCTTCAAAACAGACATACATAGTAAGGAAATAGTATACAATTATGGGAGGAAAAAGAAAATATGAAACTAATAGCCCTGCCTGGCCTAGAGGCTCAAGCCTATAATCTCAGCACTCGAGAGACTGAGGCAAAAGGATCACAGTGAGTTTGTGACAAACCTGGGCTACAAAGTGAGCTCAAGGCCAGCCTGAGCTGCACAGTAAGACCCTGTCTCAAAAGGCAACAACCAAAACCAAAACAAAACAATAGCATTTGCAAAGCTACATTAGTTTTTTCTTGCTATCTTGTAATAAATATATCAGAGCAAAACAAATGTTATAAAAGAAACAATACAGTATTTTTTCCATTGGCAAAATATTTACACTTAATGACATTCTTAACCAAAGATATTAGGTTAATGAAAATTAAAAATATAATGAAAGATTATAAACAGGAAATTAAAGGCCTTATTTTTTTTACCATATTAAGTCTAAATATTTAAGTAAAGTTAAAACGGCATAATATTAATGTTATGTAGCCAGATACTATACAACAGACTGTGGAAAATATTAAATTATTCTACTGTGTCATACTAGTGATTATAAAGATGTTAATTCTGTATTTTTTCATGTTTTGCCAATTTCACTGTAACAGATATTTCAGTACTCTGCATATTTTAGTTTGACATCTTGAATAAAATCTCAAGCTTAGTTTCACATTTTTAAAATAAGGACACTATGAAAACAAGTGAAATAATGTTACTATCTAATTATTAAACATGATTAATCACTAATGAACTCCTTTTAAATTACTGCATTTAGAAGCACTTTTGCAGTGTTAAATAACTGATAGCTTCTTAGTTTCTGGAGGAAATAATACTTATAAAAAGACAATGCCTATCACAATCTTCTGTGACAATATTATTGAAAGTGCAGTATCTGAAGAGTCCACGTAGTGCTAAGAATGATACATTTTGCTGTTTTTACACACACACACACACACACACACACACACACACACAGATAATGGAATTAAGACCAGGTAAACTAGCACTCAATATTCTCTTTCCCTCAATCACTTCACAAATACACACACAAGCAATTATTACTTTTCTAAGAAATTTGATGAATTTTATGCTCCGGTCAGTTCTCTGACCTTGCTCCCTACTGCCTTCATGGTATATCCATCTGATCCTCACTGGGCAGCCAATTTTTCCAAGTCTCAAGAGATTAGGTCTTGATTCACTTTCATCACACCCCACCCTGGAATGGTGTTCCAGGAAGGGAACTTGTTCTTCCCATTCTCTAGTCTCTGCTGACTTTACTGGCAGGAACTCAGCAGCTCCAATAAAAGTTGAGGAACTCTTGATTCCTTTCTATTTCATTCACCTGAAATAACCCAGCTACCAGCGCAATGTTCCTATCACCAAATTACATCCTAAATTCATTACTCTTCTGTCATTTTCCCCAGGGAGAAGACTTTTGCATTTCTAACTGCAAGTATTACATGCAATTAATCCTTTCCTATGAAAGTTCTTAGCCCTTTTTCACCTGAAGAATAGATTATTTTCATATTGGTGATTGAGCCCAGGGCCTTTTCAATGAGCTGCATCCCCAGCCATTTACTTTTTATTCTGAGACAGAGTCTTTCTATGTTATTAAATTATCCAGGCGGCACTCATATCTGCACTCTTTCTGCTTCCCCTTCCCAGACTGCTGGGATTACAAGTACACACCACCCACAAGTAGCTCCTGGACTATATTTTTATAACTATAAAGTATAGTACTGGCTTGCTGGAAAAGTATCATTGACTGCCTGTGTTAATTTGAATAGTATCCAGTTCTTTAGTGTGGCCTGCAAAGAAGAACAAAACAATGCCTTTTGGATATCAAGTACAATTTTTCCCTTCCACACAGGGTTCTGCTTTTGCTGTTCTCAGTCAACAGTGTTCCTCTAGTCCTAACATTCTGTGTGAGAGATTATTTGGGCTGGAGCTGGTTGATTCCACCAGAAATATTCCATCTTACTTAATATTGTTAATTTCTATTTATATATGGAAATACTTCCTATGTATGCATTGTTTCATCTCAATTTGTATTTCTTTACAACACTAAAAAAAGAGAGAATTGGATTTTATGATCAGCTCTCGTATACAAAGTGCAACTGCCACAGTCCTGAAGAAGAATTGTATATTTTACTTGCTTTGTGCCAAAGGAAGTACTTGGGCTAGTTTATTAGCTTCTTTTTTCTATACTTGGCTAAGTAATGAGACTCAAATAACTATGTAAATTCATTAATCTCATAAAGCAATTAGTGTAAAACTCAATGACTGTTAAATTATTTTTAAATGAATTAGTTACAACACAACATTTAATTTTTATGATAACCCTCATTTATTTACACAATATGATAATTTCAATTAAATAAATGCAAAGATGTAATATATTAAACTGAGCAGCCGAAAGCTTGTTCATCTCTTGTAAATGTGCCTTCTGTGACCTATGTCTAAATGAAATAATGCATATAAGACATTTAGTGCCCTGGCAGATAATAAGAAACTGAGAAATGTTCGTTTTTTCTACCTTCATCCTCTGAAGACAGGTCTTGTTAAGGAGGAATTGAAATTTCTATCTAATGTATTATGGAGAGGTCTCATTTCAGCAAACTCTTGAAGAGATAAAGCCCTCAAAAATCTCTCCTAATACTTTTCTTCTTTTTATTTGTGCCTTTTTATGCTTGTACCAATTAAGAATTTTAAATGGCAATCTGGAATAACAGGCAGGGAGAAGTTTTCAATGATATATGAGGTATGATCAAAATATGCAGTGAATATTTAAATTTTTAGGATTTCTTACAGTGTATGGCACGTCACCAGTTCAAAACGCCCCTCCTTGTTGGAAACACACTTATCCCATTATTCCTGCCACTCTGTGAGAGATCCGGCTGCTCCCTTTCATGTCTTCAGTCATGCTGCTGTGGCTGGCTCAGTGTTCTTCATTGAGTGTAAGGATTCACCTTTCACTGTCATCGGGACTTTGAGGAAGAGCCAGAAGGAGCAGAGTGCGGGATCTAGTGAAGAAGGTGGAGAAGAACGTACTTTTCCGCTGGCTCTTGGCAGCAGCCTTCACTGCACTTTCATTGCATCCTCTGAAGGCACTGAAGGAGGATTCCTGCCATTGCTCCTGATGTGACAACAGGGACGCCATGAGTGTTTCCAAAGCAAAGCAAGGGAGAGGTAAAGGCAATGTGTGTCTCACTGTAATAATTATTTTAATTTAAACATTCATGGCACATTTTTTTCTTTTAAAGAAAACAAAGCAATACAGAATTTCAAAACAAGATGACAGGAGATGAACACTGGTTATTATATTGCGTATCGTCACCTTCCCAGTGGTTATCATCTTCGCTGTCCCGTATACGTAATTTCCCCCATCCCAGCTGTTCATTCCTTTTCAGTAGGTACTTTCCCCTTTTAGATCTTATTCACTCTTTAAGTTTCTTACACTGGAGAGACAATATAATGTCTACACATGTGAGTCTGATGGGCTACATAGCGAGTTCAAGGCCAGACTGAACTGCACAGCAAGACCCAATCTAAAAACAAACAAAAAAAATCTTAATCATAATAATAAGAATTTCAAAAAATTCTTCATGTCTTTAATCAATCCAAATTTTATTAAATATATCTATCCTGATATCAAAGATGACAATAAGGAAATACTACTGGACGGAAAAGGTATGATGGGAAGCTACTCTTAATGTAGAGCAGAGCAGCACAAATGCAATGGGTAAAGCTAGGTAAGGGTAAGTTCTGGGTCTGCCATTAAGCCAAGGAAAGAGTCCATTCCAAATCTGAGTGTTCGCGCTTCCTATATAAATCACGCTAAAAATTATGAAAATGTTGATGACTATAATCTTGTACTTTCCCTAGTGCCTGCGCTTTATATTATATAAATGTCATGTAAGCATCACAAAGTAATATACATGAAAATAAGTAAATATAAGCTTTTGCTCTATGATAAAGCAATATGTATTAACTTTATCCTTCTGGGGGGATGGGGATATAGCTCAGTGGAATAAGTGCTTGCCTAGCAAGCGCAGGGTCCTGAGTTCGATCCCCAGTACCGCAAAAAAAAAAAAAAAAAAAAAAAAAAAATTTATCCTTCTGATGTCAGAAGAAATTGTAAAATTGGAGACTGTACCAACAATGTACACTGGAATCTTCATCGCAAGACTGTGGTCTCAGATAGAAAAGTAATATATAGTGTGAACTCCTCTCTAACAACAATTTCCAAATCTTAGAACAGGGACAAACACCAGACAGAGTGCAGAAGTATTGCTTAGTAGAGGAAACAGACATGGTTGAAGTTTGTAAGGCATCTATCAAATGCAACGAATGAATAGATAATATCAAAATACAAAACTAAAGTAACATTAATTCTAATATCTTAACCAAACTTTATTATAAAAAAGCTTTTATGTTATTAATAATATATTTTCTTCATTTATGTTTATAAGCTTTGATGACCATGTTCTAAATTTTTTGTTCTGTTGCTCATACTGCATATTGGTCTAGTTTCTCTCATAAGCCTCAAAATGAGCATTTAAACACCTTTATCTTCACTGTACCATAATCTGCACAAAATACAGACCTGTCATTCAGCCTCATTATTGCCTTTCTATCAGTATAATGTTTCTGATTGGTTTTTCTGCTTCTAATTGGATATTTCCTAATATTCGTACCATCCACTAGGTTTATTTAATTAGATATTAAATTTGTATGTTCATTAGTTTTCTGATTTCAAATTTTCAATATATTTTATGACGTTATCAGTATATTTTGTAATTCCTATAATCATTCAAGTGGCATCATTTTTTTTCTAGGTATCACATTTATATTTTATCTGATATTTGTAGTTTAATTGAAAAAATGTGTCACTCTGTATATGAATATTATATATATTTATCACATACATATGACGTACAGGCCATTTTATGTAGATCCCACCTATTTTTTTTCTTTGAGGCGCTGGGAAATGAAGCCAGAGCCTTCATACTGAGATACGCACTCAGGCCTTTAATTGCTTTTTTATTTTGAGACAAGGCCGTGCTGAGCTGCTCATGCTGGATTTGAGCCTGTGACACACCTGAGCCAACCTCTCAGAGTGCGCTGTGTGCTCCTGTGTCCTTCCTTCTTTTATTTTTTGTTTAACAGACATTTGTGTTACTACATTTTCCTTCTGTCCTCTATCTGTCACAAACCTGGGAAATATTCAATGATTTTGAAAGTATTTATGGCACCATTTTCTCATTGGTGTGTGATATGTATTAGTAGTATTTATATTTCTTAAGGTGAAAATGTTTAGAACTCCATTTGACCATTTCTCAAAATATTACTCTTTGCTTTTATTTTACTATTTCATTTCTCCTCTTCTTAATGAATATTTCTGTTTTCATCTGGAATTATTTTCTTTAAAGTTTGCTTAGTTGCATTTCTGCTGGCAATGAGCATGCTATTTTCACTTTGTTTAGGTGTGGTTTAACTTACTCTATTTTAATGACATTTCATCCTAGTAAGTAAGGATTTCAAGGTAGACTGAAATCTAACTTTGGGTTACTTTCCTTCATTTTCCTCACTATTAATATATAATTTTATTATCGTTTGAATACACAACCACAATCATATTGCTGTTGCTTTCAAGGCAAACTGCCTGTTTTATGTGTGTGTTTTTTTCTTTCAAAGTATTGTTTGAGATTTGCATAAGCATTCCTAAAATGTGTGGTTTGATACCTTCTCAGAGTTTGAAATAGCTCATAGACCATTGTCTCTTCAAATAGTTGCTTTCTCTTGTGAGCCTTTCATTTGAAATTCCAACCATATATGCATTAGTTGTTTACTCTATTTCTCTTATGACTCCTACCCCATTTACTGTATTTTAAACATTTTCTCACATTTCATATTTATCATATTTTCCTCTTCTACATATATTTATCTTCTAAATTCCCCTCCTTTTCATCACAGTCTCCCACGTCATCTACAGAAGATTGGTCAGGACTTCACATAACTACCAAACTCACGGTCACGCTAGTCTCCCATGGTGGAATAATATTTGCATGTAACTTATGGACACTTTCTGTTGTTTTAACTTACCTCTAGACATTTTTCAATTCTTTTAAAGGATGTAAATATTATTTTAGTAGCTGCCAAACTATACCTAGAGAATAATGAAAAAGTCGATACCTATTCAATACAGAAAAAGATTAATTTTGAATATTTTATCAGCAATTGTTTGAATCTCCAGATAATAAACCAAATATTTGATTTGAATACTTGATTTGAATTCTCTGCTTAATGGCTTTACTATCTCCTTCTCACATATATTATTTTGTAACTCTGCTTTCCATTTTCAGCATATTTTAAAAAGTCTAACATAGTGACAACCATCATATTTATGATCACTGGATAGCAATTTCTTTGTTACTCAACCTCAGAAACATTTAATGAAACATATGTATGCAAAAAGTTACAGAGTTTTTTTTTATTAACTTCTTTATTAGACTCTAAAGTGTTTAAAAGGAACTCTTCCGCTTAGAAAAACTGAATTAAAAAATCTTTCCTGTCCAGAATCATAGAACTTGTAAAAACTCTATCACCTTCGCCTCCTATCTTCTACTGTAGGTTTATCAAATGCTTGAAAGCAAATGGTAGATTAATAATAATTATACAGAAAATCCTGAGCCTTCAAGTCTTCCTTGTCTCCTCTAGATTTTTAATGCCATAAAACCTGTTTTAACATTTTTTTTCTAGATTTTCTATTTGTTTTAATGAGTTTTGCTTTTTTATCAGTTTCTAGTAAGCTAGTCTTTCTCTTTTTCTTTTTAAGGAAAAGTTTTATTTGGCTCATGATTTCAGAGGATTTAGTCCATGGTTGTTTGGTCTTGTTACCTTTCAGCCTGTGGTGGGACAGAACATCATGATGGGGGGGGTACGTGGAAAAGGAGATGCTCTTCTTATGGCGACCAAGAGACCAAAAGTGAGAAGGGAACAAAGTCTCACTTCCTCCTTTAAGAGCGTGACCCTGGTCATCTAACTTCCTCCTTCTGGGCTCTGAGATTCTACCACTTCCAATTCTAGAAATCAGTACCAATAAATACAGTAGAGCAAAAAATGTCTAAAAGCAAACATGTTTTCTGAAGCATCAAAAATTACAAATAGGCTAAATGTTAATGTTAGTCTTTCTTGTTAAAAGTATAAATCCTAATACTTTGTAATAATCCACTGAACATTGACAAGATACAGGCTGTCTCAATTTCTGGATAATCATATAGCAATAAAAGGTAGGAGGGTAAAGATTTCAGTTCTGGACTTAATGTGTATGTCCAAATATTTGTGCTAAGAAATGTTGTTTTCATTGAAAAAAAATTTTTTTTAAGCATTCTCAGTTGAACCCAGGGTCCCATGCAGGATAGCTACGCATTCTATCCCTGAGCTACCTACACAGGCTGAGCATTATAATCTGCAAACAGCCTGGAATTGAATCCAAATACAAAATTTCAAAATAAAATTAAGAAAAGTTTTCTACATGTGTATCCAAATACATTCATAAGTTAAACAGAATAAAATATCTATTTACTCATTGAAAATTATTTAACTTCCATAAAGCTTGAAGTGATAATTCTTTAGGATTAATCTACTTTTTCCCCTCACAGTTAAATATTATGATGAATTAACTGGAAAATGTTGCAGAAAAAAATAATTTTTTTCTACTACAAGATTCTTCCAAGAATTGATATAAAAATACAAATACTTCCACAATTTAGCTGTTACTTAAAAACTATCAATAAGTAATACAACAGCCATTGTTAATTTCCTGTCACCTTGTCTGTAATTCAGTATTGCTTGTATTGTTCTTGTGCTATTTTGTAAATGGATGTCTGTTTGTTAATGTTTCCATTCTTTTATTTTTGAAATAAAAAATAAAAAAATAAAATTCTTTCTGACCTCTAAATAAATAAAAATTCAAATACTATAAAAAGTTGACAAAAAATAGTAAGTAAAATAATACAATCAATTACAATTTTATAGTACTAATGTACATTCAATTTATATGTTACTTCAATACAAGTTATACACAGCTATGTATGTGCATGGATATACATATAAATGATGAACACCCAAATATAACCTGATGATCAATGTAATACTTTCATATGAAATGAGTATTTCATCACTAGGAAATGCACCAACTGATAGCTAATAGCAAAATATCTTCTTCTACTGCTGTCATAACAATTGAACCAGCTCACTTGCTGTCAAAATTGATGTTGCAGAAATATAGTTGCATGGAAATGGCTGGTTTAGCATGTTAAAGGAAAAAAGAAAGAAACATAAGGGGAATTATTATATGTGAATAATGGTCTGCATTACAGGGAAACCAAACAGTTGGGCATGGAAAATTGAATTTACCCAAAGTTAATGAAAAGTCCTAAATCTGAAACACATCAAATAAAATTTGACCATCCTCTTTAATACAAAATCATGATATAGTATTTTCCTATCTTCCTTATAGTCTATATTTTTGTTCCTACTTGAAAACCATTGAAGTTTCCAATACAGGTGATAAATTCAGTATTTGTTGAAATAATATTACAGAAGATTTAACTTTGGTTGCACATTGACATCTCTACGAATAGAGACATTTTATACAAAACAGTTTAAAACAGAAGGATATGTGTGCAGTCTTTGCTCCATGTTTAAATTTAGTAGTTGTAACCCTGATAATAGTAAACAAACTACAAAATTTACCTATGACTTATGTTTATAACATACTTCTTATGCATTTTTCTTATTTCTCATAATATTAAAGCAATACCTTTATTTCCAATTACTGCTTCATAATGACAAATCCTACTTTTCAGCCAAGGTTCAAGAGATTCCAACTTAATTTCCATAAAATTTGTTCCATGGTACATAATTTACTGACCTTTAGAAGTTACATCACGAAAAAGAATAATTTTATAAACTTGAGTACTCTTAGATATGACTAAGGCATTGTGACACTAATGGTGTGGCTTTGATCACAATGTCTTGACTGTTGACACCTTTGTAAATGAGTAGAGCTGTAGAAGTTAGTTATGGGTTTAAAAACACTCTGTAAGTTTTTCTACTGGAACTAGAAACAAAAAGAAATGACAAGAAAATTGAACTTCAAAACTAAAGAGTAAAGAGTAAGTATGGTACTTAGTGTTTTTACCACAGAGGAAGAAGAACCAAAGGTCTGAACCTATTACTCTGCCAGAGATACAAATGAGATATACAGAGTTTGTGAAGGATCAAAGTTCCACAGAAGAAAGTGATAACAGTAGAATTTAGCAACACTGAGAAAATGCTAGGCTGTTTAGCAAAAATTTTAGAAATATAGACAAACTTTGATTTTAGAGAAGTAACTTCACTTTAAAAAACATCCAAGAATATAAAGGAATGCACTATTTTTCAGGGATTAGTGAATTTCCTATTAAACATAGTGTAGGGCAGTTAGGTTATGTTCATTTTCCTTAAAGTGGGTTACTAGAAATAGGAACAATGATAAATGATTCATCACATTTACAAATGTTAGTCCAAAGATATAAGAAATACAAAAAATGTAGACAGTTGTGTGAAGTGTGAATATAGTATAAAATTCCAAAGCCAAAAAAAAAAAAACAAAAAACAAAAAACAAAAAAGGATGTTTGTAGTAGCCGACTGTGTCAACTTAGTTAAAAATCATCCAACTAAATTGGATCATCATAGTTCCAGGTGTGACTGAGAGGATTTATTGAAGACAATTGGACAACTAGCCTGAACAATATAGAAGGGGGACGCACTCTGTTTCCTAGGAGGAGCTGGAGTCTTCATCTTCACCTTGGATGTTATTTCCTGGCTCCCATATCAGACTCTTCATCCTCCTCACATGTCCTCACAAGGAACATTACCATGAGCTCTGGGGCTTCACCTTGATCCTGTGGATCTCCAATGTGCAGACAAATTTTTTGCACTTTTCATACCTGATGCTGTGGGTGGCTATTGTAAGATAGTCTTGTAAATTCTTATGTATATGTATATCTTGCATTAAATAACAAAAGGTTTCATGTTTCTTCAAATAATTTGATCAGCATAACTGTAAATTCATATGCTCTGTATTGGTTAGGGAAGTGTCAACTTGATTGGCTTTGGGTCTGGCCAGGTGGTAGATGAAGCACTCTTCCCTGTGTGTGTGTTGATAAATCATAGCGCACGGCTTTGGGTCTATATCAGGTCCCTAGTCCTACCTTCTCTGGCATTATTCCCATGATGCAATTCCCTGCCAGCAGTAACGGAGCAGCTTGGCTTTGCCTCTCCCTTCTAGCATGCTGTTTGTGACCTGGAGCCTGTAATCGTGGACTATATTCCCTGAAATTATGAGCCAAATTCTCTCCTACTTTAGGCTGTGGTGTCATGTCTTTTCTCCAACAGTGGAAAAGCTGAATAATATAGGAAATTAGTACAAGCCAAGAGGGGCCATTGCTGTGACTATACCTAATCATGTCGTTCAAAACCTTTCCAAGTGGTGTACTGGAGGAGTTTGGAAATCACTGGAGGTACTGGTAAGAGAAGGCTTAGAACAGTGTGTGCAAAGCCGAATAGAGGATTCTGGTCTGAGCTGGGAAGACCAGAATTCTTATAGGAATGTAGATGGCAAAGGACAGGTTTAGGAGGCTTCAGTTGGGCACAAGAAATTTATTCATATCTGGACTGCAGGCTACAACTTGTAAAAAGACAATTATGTATATTTTTCCAATGTCCTGAGACTGCAGGAGCCTTCAATTAGCAGTAGTGGACTAATTGATCTACCAGAGGATATGAAAAGCAGTCCAACATTCAGCTGCAACATAGGCTCTGCTGCTTGTTTTTAGTCACACTTATAGTGAGAAATTGGAGCAAAAGGCAGAAGAGGCATATGGGAAATTCCTAAATTTCAGCCCACAGGAAGCAATGGGTAAACGTGGGGCTCAGGGATATGGCTACTGATGAGATTAGTGTCATAAAGAGAAACCAAGTACTTAGTGCAGAGACAAGAAAAAAGATGCCTTGAGGGTATCTCAGAAATCAGTAAGACCTCACATGTCCAGGCTAACATGTGCAAAAGTATAAAATGTATCCATGACAAGAAAGTCTCTGCACCCCCAGTTTGAGAGGTTCCTCTGAGGGAATTGTTTCTCCAGGATTCATCTTTCTCTACTCAATCATCAAGGCACTCAGAGGTCTCTGTAGCCATGGTCCAAAGGGCCCTAATAACACTACTGACAACAGACCTTGGCCTTATCCCTGTGATACTGGTTCTGAAAGCATGCAGAATGTGAGAATCATGGGGACAAGGAAGATTCCACTTAGATTTAAAATGAAATCCAGGCATGGATCCCCTCATTGTAGCGCTTGAAGTAATGAGAATGAAGTCAAATGTGGAGTGGAGGCTTTATGTTTTCAGAGATATTCAGCATGTAGACTTCTGCTGAAGAGAGCTGTAAGCTCTATGAAGAGCAGCTCAAGAGAGCAAACACAGGGGATGCAATTAGTAAGGCCACAGAAGGGGGGCTATCCACTGGGATTCACATCTTGGGGGCTGGAGGTATAGCTCAGTGGCATAAGCGCTTGCCTGGCAAGCACAAGGTCCTGAGTTCGATCCCTGGTACCGGAAAAAAAAAAAAGTTAATAAAGGGATTCACATCTTGCCACAATCGGCCAAAATGCAGGTAGAAATTATAGGACTTAATGTTTCCCTGATGGGATTTGCTTTGCAACGTTTTCCTATCCTCTGATTCCTCCCTTTTGAAATAGTAATATTTGTCCTTTGCAAATATCTTAATTATGATTTTAAAATACATGAAGATTTTAAACTGTGACAAAGTTTCATAGCTAAGGGTTTGCCTTGACTCTTTGAAGAGACTTTGACTTGGACTCTTAAAAGATTTTGGAAATGCTGAGACTTCAGGGAAAAGCTGAATGTATTTGGGAGAGTTGTGTTATGGTAGATGGAATTATGATCTCACTATTTTCTATATTTGAAGAGTAAATATGACATAAGGAGATACGTTTGGGTTACAAGTTGACAGGGGGTAGGATATGGTAGTTAGAAAGGACCATCAACATAGTTGGCTTTGAGATCTTCCCAGGGGATTGGGAAAATGCAACTTTGGATGTGTGGGGGGCTTGGCTGAAGCATGACCTTGGAGTCTGACTGATCAACCTTCAGTACCAGTGTTGATCTTGGTGTGTTCCAGCCACCATGCACTAAGCTGCTTTGCTTCACCATGCCCTTCTGCCTTGTTTCTGCTTTGGAACCAGCTTCCATAGACTAAGTCGTCTAGAAATGTGAGCCACACTAAACACCTCTGCTAAGTAGTGGGTTTTGGGTATTGTGTCCATCAATAGGAAGTCTGACTAATGAAACTTCTGTAACCATAAGTAATACTCCTTGGGCATGCTTTGAAAAATATCATTTGATAGAACTTAAAATGTACATTCAGGAGTATAAACATTGATATTCTGCTCAATAAAATATCCTGCTTAGTTATTAAATATCAAATAAATTACAATTTTCATACATGAGCACAAATGATCTACTATTATGTTTATTAACATCACAAATAAATATAGCCCTTATCACATCGCATAAGGCCAACTTTCAGACTTATTATTACTATCCTGTCCTCCCCCATTTCTATCCTCGTCACTTTTCTCCTCACTGACATGCAATGCCCAATATTCACAGTTGGAGAAGGAGAGGCCTATTTTGGCTCCAGCTCAGAAGTTTCAGTCCAAGTAAAAAGAAGACCCACAAACTGGGAAAAAGTCTTAGCTGACTGTCCCTCAGACAAAGGTCTTCTATCTAGAATATATAAAGAATTAAAAACCGTCAGCCCCTACAAATTCAAAGACCCAATCCACAAATGGGCATCTGAGATGAATACACACTTTTCAGATAAAGAAATGCAAATGGAGAATAAATACATGAAGAAATATTCAACATCATTAGTCATCCAAGAGATGCAAATTAAAACAATGTTGAGATTTCACCTCATCCCAGACAGAATGGCTACCATTAAGAAATCAACCAATACCAAAGGCTGATGAGGCTGTGGAGAAATAGAAACTTTTCTCCACTGCTGGTGGGAATGCAGACTGGTGAAACAACTGTGGAAATAAGTTTGGAGATTCCTCAGCAAACTAGGTCTGGAGGTCCCATTCAACCCAGCTATTCCCCTTCTGAGTATTTTCCCAGAAGATCTAAACATCATATTACAGCAATATATGTGCACCCATGTTCATAGCAGCATGATTTGTAATTGCTAAATTGTGGAAGCAACACAAATGTCCATCCACTGAGGACTGGATAAAAAAATTGTGGTATTTTTATATAATGGAGTATTACTCAGCTACAAAGGAAGATAAACTCAAGCTTTTCATAGGTAAATGGTCACAACCAGAGTCCATACTCACAAATGAAATAAATCAGACCTGCATGTGTAAGGAATATATTGTCTCACTAGTGTAAGAATCTGAAAGAGTGAGTAAAAACTAGGAGGTATGATAGACATTGTGAAATGAAAGAAAAATGCCCAAAAGTAATGGGCAACTGGGGTGTAGGAAAAGAGAAGGGAAAGAAGGGGAAATCATGTATGTATGTATATACAGGATAGCTTACAATGGTACTACTGTTTTCTGTGGCTTTACGGAACAGTGAATGATTACTTGTTTGATCAATATTGCATGTCTCTATTTGTTTTCCTGAGAAACAATTTTGAAGATATCAACACATAATATAACAAGCTTTGTTAATTTCCCACCACCTTGTCTGTAACTCTATTGTTTGTATTGTTCTCACACAATTTTGTAAATGGATGTCTGTTTGTTAATACGTTTTCTTCTTTGATTTAAAAAAAAAGACATTTCAGTCCGTGTTTGCTGCACTTCAGCACAGAGTGGGCACAGGGGACAGGCCTGGGCAGAGGGGGCAGAGTGAGAAGGGCGAAGCTGAGGAGGAAAGTATCCCTTCCCAGGTCAGGCTCGGAGGAGTCCCCGCCCCCAGACAAGGC
The DNA here is from genome assembly GCA_004027595.1 of Dinomys branickii. Lineage (NCBI taxonomy): Eukaryota > Metazoa > Chordata > Mammalia > Rodentia > Dinomyidae > Dinomys > Dinomys branickii. The sequence goes on along the minus strand of PVLD010018371.1, from coordinate 11,289 downwards.
CTCTCCTCCAAATAGGAAATCAGCTATGGGCTCCGTAATCCAACAGATTTCCCAAGGCCGCCTGTACGAGCACAGCAGGACCTTGGTGGAGACTATTGACCTGAGGTAAACCAACATAATCAATCCCTTTCTCAAATGGGGGTCATAAATGAGGAGATGAACTAAATGATTTTTAGGATTAGCATGATTTTTAGGATTGTGAAGGACTCTGGAAAATATTGAATTAAATAATTAACTAAATCAAGGAGGCTTCATTGAGATTTTCTTCTCTTTTTTTCTTTTATTCTAACTAACCAGATTTGTGAAGGAAGCTTTGACCTAACCAGATGACCCATTGTAGATGAAAATGAGGCTGGAAACATTAATTTGGTTGTGGCACGTTTTGTGTTGTCTGATACTTGGCCGGAAATGAAATGAGACACAGATGGCCCTTTGATACTAAGTTAAATTAATGTTGGTTAAATTGTACAACCCTATCACTCTTGAGTTATCACTCATCAGGTTATGAAGTGCTGGTCTTAATAAAGGAATTGGTGAAAGGGAGTAGGCAAAAATAAATGACTATGGCAGGGAAAGTGGGGAGTGCTTCTCACCCAAGGATCAACCACGTCAGAAAGAAGACTATCGTTTAGTTTCACAGCAAAAACCTCACTCTGGGTATGTGGTACTTCAGTAATATAAAAAGCTAGATTATGCTGGACAATTTTTTTCTCCATTAATTTATTTTGCCTGGCATGTTCTAGCCACAAGTGGCAAAAATCATTTTCTGTATAATCAGCTATGAGGAATTCCATCAATAGAGTCATAGACTCATTTTTCTGCATGGTCGCATATGGATCAAGCACTAATTAAGGGTATTGGTGTGAATGAAGTTTTTCATCATGTAGAATCAAGTCATTTGAAAAAGTTAAATAATATAGTCTGTCTAAAGTAAGTGCTTAAAATGACTTAGTGAAGCAATGGTAAATGTGCATTAATATACTGAGGCAAAATTCTAAGGAAATCTGTGCTGACTCTAAGGTGTGGAGGAGTACTAGGAAAGAGAAGAGAAGCAGGGAGGTGGAGCAACTGTGATGTGAGCCTCAGGGAGGACTCATCCCTCTGGACAAGCGTTAGTCATTAACCTTGGCTTTACCTGGGAACATGGTGCAGGAAGTGATGCAGAAACAGCACTGGAAATTCTATATTACCTGACCACATCCACTTGACCACCAAAGGACTTTTCCAAATGTTTCATTCTAAATTTCTAATTCCTTGCCTCTTGAGCATAGGCTTAAGTGAAGACAGCACAGAGCTTTAGCTCTTCATTGCAACTGTAGTGTCACCTGGCATGGCTCTGGCCCTCTGCCTCTGTTCTCTTTCCTAGTATTCCTGTACACCTCAAAGTCAGCACAGATTTCCTTAGAATTTTGACTTTTACTTGCCTCAGTATATGAATACACGTTTCTCACTGATTCACTAAGTTATTTTAAGCACTTACTTTAGACAGACAGTATTATCTAACTTTTTCAAATGACTTGATGCTACATGATGAAATCTTCATTCACACCAATAACCTTAATTAGTTCTTGATCCATATGGGACCATGTAGACAAATGAGTCCATGACTCTACTGATGGAATTCCTCTAAGATCAAACTTCAGAAACAAACAAGCAAAACATAAAACCCAAACCACACAAGGCTATAAATTTCCAGAAGTCATAATAAAAATGTAAAAATATATACAAAACCTAGAAAAAAAAAGACTTCAACTTTTGCTATCATCTCTTATATCTAGAGTTAACAACAACAAAAAAATAGAGTTCACAAGGAGCAATAAATTTTGTCACCACGATTTACGTATAAGTTATTGCTATGGTTGATACATTGTGTCAACTTGAGGAGTCTAGTCCTGTAGCCATTTGGCTAAGTGACTTAGCAGTTCTATATCCTGGGGTGAAAATGACATGCCCTTACTGCTCTGAGATGTTGTTCATTGTTTCAACTTGAGCAGTTTAGAACGTTAATGAAGTGACCAAGCAGGGAACCAGGGTCCTTATCTGTGGTTCAACCTGAGACTGTTTAAGAGGAGGGCACAGAGATGGTGTGGGTGTAGAGGACCACACCCCCGGGTGGGTAGGCTGCATACAGTAAAAAGGAAATTAGGAAGGACTGACAGAGAGCTTCGGAGGAGCCCCAGTCTTCACCCTTAGCTTGGTCGCCTCCTGGCTTCCGGTGCGGAATATTTGGCTTCCACCTGGGACTCTTCAGCCTTCTGGCCTAGACTCTTTGGTCTTCGTCAAAGATTCTTCAAAATTCCATCACAGACCCATCAGCCTCCTGACACAGATTTGCACGGACACTGCAGAGAGCTCCAGGATTTGGACTGGGCTCTTCCTTCTCCAGTGTGCAGACCCTCTGCACACTTCCTCATGCAACTCTGTGGCTGACCATTGTAAGCCAAACTTGTAATTTCTCATACATTGATATATCTTCTGTTATATCTTTTTCTCTAGTAAACCCTGACTGATACAGTATAATAATCAGAAAATACAACATTGTGTGAACACATATAGCCATATATATATGAATACAGTATGTCATGGAGCAATTTTAAAATATGAATTTTATTTTTAGAACAAATGTGCAGCAGCATTTCTCCATGTGAATGACATGCCAGTCACTGTAACTCAGGGGCAGAAGACAACTATGTAGAGGTCTGGCTACAGAAGGGCATGATGGATAGTTTCTGATGAATTCCTACAGGTGGTTAAGGATAAATAACATATTACATTATTAAACCCCTTTCAATTTCAAGTACAGATTAGTTAAACACATTTAGAAGTGCTCTTATTCTGAAGCACATGTTACTGAGATGGGAAATAACCCAAAGGTTTTAGGAGGTCAGTAAAATAAAAGGAACAAATCTGCCTTGCCAGCCTTAAAAACTCTATGAAATTTACTATTTGTCCAAAGAATCTTGTTTTCTTCATAGGTCATGATAGATGAGTAAATACATATTCATCTCCTGCTTTGCTCAGGTAAATATAAGAAAAACGTGGCATTTTAGAAAGCAAAGACATTTTGAAGCCTGTGTCAGAAATGATGAAGAATCGTGCCACTGCCAGAAGTGTTCCTCATGCAGTTCACTTCATCTCAATGATCTGCAAATCCTTGCATGAAAATTTTGCAAGAATGATTCACATCTACTGTACTGTTCACACATGAACCGTCCACCACGATTCAAACCAGACCCTCTTCAACAGTTTGCCCCGGGTTTCCTTCTCTTCAGAAGGCCCTTTGCAGTCCCCAGCTTCCGCTTCCCTGGCACCTGTCTGCCTCCTACTCCCCTAGGGCTTCGTAATGTGGCCCCGCATGGCACGCCACGCCTCCTGCCTCGAGTCCCCGTCAGCGTAATGAACTTGTCCTCCTGAGTCTGCTCTGCCCCTCCTCTTGCTGCTGTCCCTGCATGACCATTACACAAAAGAACACACTGCAATGATTCTCTTCAAAACCTCCTGTCTGCTAGAAAAGAAAAAAATTGAACAAATATTAACCATTACTACTGCAAGGGGGCTGTGATCACCAGTTATAGTTTTTCAGGGTTCCAAAAAGATACAAAAATTTTCTATTCAGAAGCTGAGAAAACAGAATTATTTTAATGAAAACAGCAGGTCACAGTGGAACAAAAAAAATGCTTGTTTCAAAATACTTCGTAATGCAAAAGCTTATGTGAACTTTAAACAATTTGGATCATTAGCAACAATGATAACAGTTTACATGTTTTTAGAAGGGAGGGATTAGAGATATTGCTGTGTAGAGACTGGGGCATTCTAGGTGTAAGGGGATTAGAGTAGAGGAGAGGAAATGTTGTTTATTAGTACACGTTCATACTATATAATGTTTACATTCCTTCTGGGGAACTGTTACATAATAATTTTAATTCATTTCATTCTCTTATCAATCCCTCCCTCCTCCTTCCATCCATATCTTGATTTTATGAACAAGAAATCACTGAAGTGTTTAAACAGAGGAGTGTGTGCATATATGTGTGCATATGTATATGTACTGTATTTTGTCCATAATGGAGCAAAATAGGAAACAGGTTTCATTTATTAGCTCATTTATTTTTAGAACTAGTATATATTGTTAGAACTAGTATATATTGTTAAAAAGTAACAGTAACTTTTCAAAAACTACTCTATACATTTTTGAAGTAATTTCTTTTTGCAGCATCTCTTCTAATTGTCAAAGGAAGCAACACTCAAGGTGATCATCACAGAGGCAATATGTGTAGATCTTAACAAATTCGGAATGCCAATCTCACAACAAATTACTGAAGCTCAGCAAAAATCTGCTTGAATATGAAGCTTAGGACAACAGCCGTGATTACAGAGGAGTGATGGAGTTACTTTCACAAAGATAGACATTCGAAATTGAAACCATATTAGAGGTGTTATGTCTAGAAATAGAGAAACTATATAGAATAATAAATGGAGACTCCCATGAAAGAAAATAGAAGAAACCCTGAACATGAGCTAAGAAGATTCAGGAGACACGACCATCAACTAAGCTAGGGGACTCATTTCAGCAATGAGAAATTGTATCTTTATATGGTGACGAGCACCAATAATCCGGTCTCTCCCTGGTATCTCTAACATGGCAACATTATGAATACTGAGCCTTCTTAACAATGGGACATATTAATTGAGTTGTCTGCTATGGAAAGGTAAGTTTGTTCAGGACAGTATTTCACATTACGCTACTACCAAATTATATCCTTATGTTCATACTATATTTGAAAATCAATAAGTTTCCGATACTTGGTCCTCATAGTTTTGGCAAGGCTTAAGAGAAATTTATTGTACATGAACATGCACGCAAGGAGATGTGAACTGCTTGACTGATGCCCGAGACATGAGTTATGCTCACCAGCTTCACTGGAGAGTATAAGGATAGATCATAATAACATTAGCTTTGAAATATTTTGACACAGGCATAAGATTTCCATTTTCTCTCTTTTAATTCCCTTTCAGCACAGCAAGAGCCCATCATCGCGCTCACTGGCCAGCTGTCTGCAGAGTCACTTTATATACTGATTCGGAGCTACCAAGTAATAGCAAGGAAAAATGAAATGAAAATATCTCAAAAAGACTCCTGAAATACTCATGTTTACCGATCCTTTCAAAGTTATACTTTAAAATGTCAAATACTATTTTGAATTCAGAAAATTTTCTATATAAAACATTGCTCTTATTCAAAAGTTCATTCAAAATTTCTTTGTATAAATATTACAATGGTAATTTTAATACAAAATATCTCCCAATGAGTAGAGAAAATTTATTGTATTAAATTCTTAAGAGCAAGGATGAATTTCTCACTTCTATTGAGTTAGTGAGTGAGTGATTTGGAATCCACGCATAATCTACCTCTAGTCATGTATTTCCTGCCACTCATGCAAACTAAATAAGACGCAATTTAAATTTTCTGTTATCATTAAATTTTAAAGCTTGTGGAAATTTTGTCAAAAATTTCCTAAAACTATTTATTTATTTCTTTTGATTTTTTATTGCTTTCTTGCACACTTGAGAAGCAACAATATTTTATCTGAATACATCTTAAAATATTCTGATGTCTTATTTTAAATTGATTATTTTACATTTTTAATCTCAATCTCAAGTTCCACAAGAATTTGATAAAACACTTATATCTTTGTAAGATAGAGTTAGACAACTTCTTTAACCCAGCAACTATTTTTTTATTTTAAAAAATAAAAGCACAAAAACATATTAACAAACAGACACAAATTAGCATAAGAAATAGTACAATCAACCCAGCAACTATTGTTGCTATGTAAGATTTCAGTGTAAACAAAGGGTAGCTATAAATATTTAATTTTTCATATCTATTATTTAGCATTTACTGTTGATTTTAATATCTTCTAAATGTGGACATACCAATAAACCATATAAGAAGTGAAACTGATGATTTTATAAATTACATTTCATTTAGAATACCATTCTCTTTTAGACCTATAGCAGAAAATTTTCCCTATTTCTTTTTATTTACATGACTTTGGGGATAATGAGACGTCCTGTACCCTCAGAACTCCTTCAGGCACCTGAGGAAGGATGCATCCTACTCGTCTCTCTACCATGCTGATGTTGTAGATAGCAGACACTCCCTGAACCTGATTCTCACAGGGAGTGTAGATTACCCTAAAAGTGATTTGCACTACTCATTGGAAGGGTATTTGATTTTAAAATTACTGTTCTGATATTTTTATCAAGAAAATGTTTGGTCAAGTACTACTGAGTAAGAATAGTTTTTCATATACAAAAATTTATGAACTCAAAATAAAAATAGTACCTATAACATTCTATTCCAATTCTATTTGGATATGTGGAGTAAGCAAAACATATATTTTCATAGATTTAAAACACTACACTTTCACATGATTAATAAATGCACCATGAAGTCAACAATCTTTTGGAAAACAGACCTATTATAAATTTTAAAATAAGAATATTTGGAAGAAATCAATTTACTAATCTCATTTTACTCAGCTGTTAAATATGTTGAACAAGTTATCCAACAAATCATTGATATTTACTCCCAAATATTTAAGGTGCATTTTTTTATGCCAGGACTATCAAGAAAAAAGCCAAATATCTTCCCACTCTGTAAAGCATATTAACAATAGGAAAAAGGCAAGAGTAATCTTAATGTTTATTTTAAAATTACGTAGCATGTTAAAAGTTCCAAAGACAAAGAGATGTGGGAATCGGGGTGATTACACTGAAGGTATATCAAGGGAAATGGTAAGGCCAGAGAATTAGTGCCAGGAGTTAGGGCAAACTATAGGATACCAACTACAGGCACTTGTAAGAATTTTTTACTTTAATTGTGTGTAAGTGGGATCACCATGTTAGTTTTATGCAAGACATTTTATAACCAATCAGTTTCCATTTAAAAAAATTAATCCATGTTGCATTGAAAATGAATATGTGAAGAGATGGGAGGAAGGAAGAAGAACGACAAGGGTCATTTTGAAGCATCTCATGGAAAGATTATAATGGCTAAGGTAAAACTCTAACTGCAGAAATCCTTGCACACACTGGTAATTTCAAAATATTTTGTAGAAAGAGTAAAAGTACTATTTGTTACCAGATTGGCCTGATGATATAAAAAGAACTAATAAGGGATAATGACCAACTTTTTCCTGAGTATCGTAAAGGATTTAGCTATCATCATCTTTTGAGAAGAAAACAAATAAATTCTATATCTACTCATTCCTCTTTATTCATCTATAATACTATGTAATCATCAGTATACAAATATTTCCTTTTTGATCACCCTGAAGCTATTCCTCCCTCTCCAGTCCAATCTCATGAGAAGGCACAAAGATTACCCTAGTAAGCCCACTCACACCTCTTGATGTCTGTACCAGTTCACTCTACTGAATGTGAAATTGAGGAATAACTATAACTCAGCTTTTGCACTTCTTGGAATCCTCTATAATTTTCTGAATTTTCTCAACTATAGCTGCTATCTTTTTGATATAATCAGAATTTCAGTAAGAATAACTACCTTTTGGGTACATCCATCTTTTTAAGCTTTCCATTATACCTGAGGTTAATATAGTTAAAATAAAACCAAGTATTTTTATCCTTGTTATCATCTAAGTATAAAAGGCACAATAAATTTTTTTGGAGATAAAAGACATATATACATATACCTGTAAAATGTTAGTTTCTATGATATAAAAAATTTCAAGATCTTAATTAGTTAAAAATCTTCTTCAATTTTTTAAAAAAGGGGCCAAGGAAATTGGAAATAAAATTTATAGAAGTCATACAATAAGCTAATATTCTTAAGAAAATATGTTGTTATACACTTTTAAGAGGAAAATACGTATTGGAACAAAAAGACAGTCTAGCTCATCCACCACACATGATAGTCTGATGACACCAAAGGTTGGTGAAGATACGATATTGGAATTCTCATCCATTGCTGATGGAACTTTAAACAGAAACATTTTAGTTTTCCCTAATAAATTTGATCGATACAGTAAATCTAGCCCCGGTTTTACACATACAACAATGGGCCTCATCAACAACCTTGTTATTTGTTTTTTGGGCCAGTAATCATTCCACCCAAGTCACAGGAAATTTAAGGTAATTTAGGTAGTGCACAGTGTCTCCCGACAGGCTGTACCCCACTGCCCTAAACTTCCTGAGATGCTCATATGGTGTGCTGTGCATACTGCATTTATATCATCCTCCATCTCCTGAAAGCTAAAATCTACCCTACAAGTTTTTTTTACCTTAAGAAAATATTTCAGATACCATTACATTTATAAAAATCTAAAATATATTCAGTTTTCTCTGATTTTGTATGTTGTATAAAGTCCAAACACCATGACATTCTGTCCTTGATTTGCTCTTTTACGCAACCACACATTTTCAAAATCACCCACATGCATTTGTTGGTAATTCATTTTTATAACTTTATCACTTTTCTCTACATTAACTTATCATGGCTTGCTCCCGGAAGGGACATGTTTCCTGCTTGTAATTTTGTTATTTTGTTAAAAGTTTCCATTGGCGTCCATTCACATAGCACAGGTTTATTGAGCCCTACTCTTTATGAGATTACTAACTACTACAGACACTGAGATGACCAAGATACCACTCATGCTCTAAGTTGTCTCTCTACAAAACCAAGTATTCATAAATATTATAATAATATATGAAATGATCATTCAGAAAAGTATAGAAACAGTGTAATAGAGGGCAAAAAGCAGCACACTAGTAATTGACAATATGATAGCAAGTTAGGTGTTTCATCTCTGTCAGTTACAAATTTCAAGACAGGCTTAAAGTTAAAGATTCTGGTATCCTGTGCATCTTCCCTCTTGAGAATAAGTCTAAAACTATTTTACTGAATTCACTTAACTAACTGATGTGGTGTGGTGCGCCTATTTACCTACCACAAAATATCCAAAGTATCCACCTATTTCAGCCTCTCTGCTTTTAAGTATGGTTCATTTGACATCATTTACATCCACAGCTCACAGGAAGTTTGCTTTCTTAACCTTGTGCTTAACAGTAAGAAAACGTGAAGAAAAACGAGTAGAGAGCCCTACCTTGCCATTACTTAACTATTCAAGAAACAGGATGTCTGCTGTTCATTAAGTTATCTGTTCTATGTACTGACCTTGAAATCGCTAATAATTGAAGGAGTCTTGGATAGAGATTGTCTCAGGTTTAATTACACTTAGTGTCTCTACTCAGCTTTATAGCTTGGTTAAATTACCTGTCATATTTTCAAATTATTAAAATGGAGAGGTAATATCTCTTTAGAGAGGAGGAAGGAACACACACTTAAGGCACACTATTAGAAGTGAGAAAGGGAGCCAAATGTTTATGAATGTTGTCTAAATTTATCACTGAAAAGCATCAGGCCTTACCTGGAGCAGAGCTCCTCTCTGGCCCACTGCAGGGGCTGCTTCCGTACTTCCAGGCAGCAAATACAGGTGGCAGAAGAGCAGGGAGGAGACTGCACAGCACACCTCCCATCTCACCAGTGCAGCACATATTGCTGTTTCCCATGAGTTTGAATATAGGGTCCCGGAATCTTGCAATGACTTTGTACTGCATCAATCATTATGATTCCTCAAAAGGAAAATTAAATAGTTCTTGCTTTTTGCTTACCCTAACACAAAGTAGGTTTGCTAGCACTGCTGCAACAAATCACCACAAACTCTGTGACTTGAGACAACAGAAATTTAGTCTCATATCCAGAAACTAAAATTCAGATATGAAGTTACAGAAAGGGCTTCACTCTTTCTATGAATAAATCTTTTTCTTGGTGCTTTTGCTTTTGGTGGCTCTAGACATTCCTTGACTTCTGGCATCATGAATCTGATTTCTGCTTCCATTTTCATTGAACCTTTCCTGTGGGCTCTTTTCTTTTTTTTGTAAAGACACTCGGTAAACCTATTGTCCATTGTAGTTCACAGTAAACTGCAATTCCCTAATTACATCTGCAAAATCTTTTGCTCCACAAATTCATGCTGGCAAGTCTAGGTATGCGTTTCTTTCAGGAAGCCTCACCCACCCTGTTATATGGTTACAGGATGAAATCTGAGGGTTAACAAAAAGATCTCAATCTGGAATACGATGCAGATGAATTTCCCTTTTGGGCTATAATTTCTCCATTTGAAAAACAGGGCCTAATCCAAGGATGCCAGTCTTTGAGCCTAGAAATATATTTCATAAAAGCTCCATGTTAGAAGATAGCAAATTACTACTCCTGTGGTCACTGGGTTCTCTGTGGTGGGGAAGGTGAATGTAAATTTGCAGCGTTGAAGAAGCCCTCAGCCGGTACAGATTACTTGATTCCAGGAACTAGAGTCAGGACAAAGACAAATTGGTGAGTTCACTGTAGTCTCTAGTACAAAAATTTTTTGATAACTAAACCATTCAGAAGAAATTCAATTATTCTAACTCAGGTAAATACCCTAAAATAAAAGAAAAATGGAACTTTAAGTGAGAGGTTTCTATAGAAAATACATTGTCACTGAGAAATGGCAATCTTAGCAGTGGCAAATCAACATTTTCTCTAAAAAGTGTGTGACTCTGTTCCAGAGGTGGGTATGATGATGTCCAAGACTATCTGATGATACAGTGAAATGTTTATTTTACAGATCTCCTTATCCAAGATTACTTGGAAAATAAAAATCTCTAATGAAGCTGGAAATAAACAAAAGTAGGGAACCATTTAAAAGTTACAGGATGAGGGAAATAGAGAAAGAACCTTAGAACATTTTTCTGTCAGCCTTAGTGCCCCTGCTTTTCTCCTGGTTGATGGTCTGGTTCTTTCATAATGTGGACAGGTCCCTCTGAACACCAGCTTGCCAAGGGCAGGACACACCTTACAATGCTGTGATTTCTATACAAAAGAGATCTTCCTGGCTGCGAGTTGGAGATAAGTTCAGGTCCTACATTTGTTCAAATTTCACCTTTCAGGATGATGTGGTAGCCATCACTACTCTCGATTTTTTTTTTTTTGAAGTTTTTTTCATGAGTTTTTTTTATTTTTTTTGTTTATTTATTTATTTTTTTTATTTTAGAAACATAAAAGTACAAAAACATATTGACAAACAGACACCCATTATCATAGAAAATAGTACAATCACAACTAATCTATAGACAAGGTGATATGGTCTCAACAGTAGTTGTTGCTTTATCCATTGATATCTTCGAATTGTAGATGTATGGACCCATATACAGACATGCAAATTT
>PVLD010018370.1:0-39186 GCA_004027595.1 Dinomys branickii | reverse complement strand
CCTGGACCGATCCCCGCTTCTTCCCCGCGGGGATCGTCCCCGGCTCCCAGCGTCTGGGACTTTCCCACGTCTCGCCCCGGCAGCCTGGTCCGCCCTACCACATCTCCCCCGGCATCTCAGAGAAATACGCCCAGTTTAAACTTCCCAGCCGAGGTCCCGGCATTCACGCTCACCAAGTCTGTCTCGAGCTGGTGGTGTTCATTAAGGAGGTTCGCTCCCTTGCTGCTCACCCGGTCGCCATCTTCCCCGGATCCTCCTACATGATCTTTTTTGAAAGAAATCTATTTGATATCTTATCTTTTTACATATGAGTAATATATTTTCCTCAACTACTATTTTAGCTATGAGGTGTGATAGAAAAATGTGGCGAATATTTAAATTTTTAAAAATGTATTACAATAAAAGACATACTGCCATGAATCCCTCAAAATATTCTCTCCTGCTTCTAACACACAGTCCATTGTTCTTACCCCTTTTGGAAGCAGCTCTCTTTCATGATTACCTTTAGTTGCACTGTTGTGGCTGCTTTGGTGCCCTGAATTAATTCATAATTTTTGCCTTTAATAGTCATTTTGAGTTTGGAAAGAGCCAGCAGTTACATGGTACCAGATCCTGTGAATATGGTGGGTGAGGACACACCATAATGTGTTTGGGACCCTGGCTTTCCACTGGACAGCACTCAGGAGCAAGATTCACCTCTCAAAGACACTCATGAAAGAGGACTTCCAGAACTACTTCAGAAAGTGGCACAACTGGTGGGATAAGTGCATTTGAAGTAAGGCGCACTATCGGCAGGTAGATTAATGGCAATGTGTCTTATTATAGTATTTTTCAAAATTTAGACATTTATCATATATTTTGATGATCCCTTGTATATCACCCAGTACTTTGCTGGAAAAAGGAAAACAATATATGTGGCAGAAACAGGAAGCATGCAGTTGAGTCAGTAGCAGGCCATTAGTGGCATAACAGTATAGTAAAAGTAATCTGTCAGGACATGAGACAGTGTGCTGGTCAGCTCGAGGTGGGAATGCAAGCCTATTTTAAGGTTATACATCAGCTCACTGTCCTTCATATTTCAAGTCTGAGGCAAGAGTTGGTCAGACAGCAGCTCTTCTACCCTCACTAAGAAGCTGGAAGATCAAGGGTAGGCAGTGATATGCAGAGGATCAGCTGGCTTCATGAAAGTAAGTCACTAGATTTGGAAGCCAGACCTATATGACTGCACTTGGTGATTTAGCATGTGGGTGACAAGGAACTATTTATTTCCTTTTGTTGAGGATCCTACAGCTCATCACTGGGACTGTATTATGAAATAGCAATAATGAACTAAAAACATCCTTTCATATTAAGAAGTCAAAATGTGGTTATGTTTATTGGATGTGGTTTAGCTAAGGCGTGTGCTTGTAGAGCAGTAATACCGCCACTCAAATAGGCTCTGTCCTTCCAGGAGAGCCAGAAGTTGTCAAGGGACCCACAATGTTAAGGAAATGGAAAGTGAAACACAAAGAAAGATTGATAGAAAATGATGAAGTCCCTGGTCCCATCTTCCCTCAGCCACTAAGGACAAATGTCTAATTTAATTGCTAAGAATAAAGACATACAAGAGTCACCAAATGAGTAAAGTTGCTATCGTTGTGCTGAAGTTACTAGAACATGTGGGAAAATCTGCCTTTCTGTGAGAATGACAAAAGGCTCTGATTTGGGGGGTTTATTGTTGTTGTTGTTGTTGGTGGCGGGGTGTGTGGTGTGTGTGTGTGTGTGTGTGTGTGTGTGTGTGTGTGTTTCTTAGACATTTGTAGGTGAACAGCCTTACAGGGAGAGGAAACTTATCCCCAGGCTAGCTAGAAACATACTATTTCATGAAGACTCAAGCTCTAGTCTTTACAATGACATGCAATTTACGTTTCTACTCTATGGCATGTCTTTGAGATATAATGCAAAACCAAGGTTTAATGCAAAATTGAAATCATTGACCTATAACCTGCCCACTTCTGAGAACCTTACCCTTATACAAATACAAATACAAGGGTGTGGCTTAGAAAGCAGTATTTTCACAAAATTGGCCTGGTGATTTTCCATCGGAGTAATCTTATCTAGAAATTAATTTTCAAAATTGATTGTGGTAAGGTTGAGATAGCAAGCTGTTTCTAAATATGCCTTCTGTGGTGCAACTATGGTAAACATTATTGTGAGGGGCTGCATAGGTGGGGAGCATCATTCTACATTTACACTGGATGATCAGAAGTTTCTGCATAGCATTTGAAAATGCAGTCATTTTTTCCCACATCATTTTCTTTATTAGTACACATCTGTAGGGCATAAACTGCAGTCTCAAACTAAGCAATTATAACAACATGCTGATTTGGACCATTTCAAATTTGTCTCCTAAGAACATGTTGCTTACCCCAAAGGAAGCTACACATTTTGTTCAGGTTCCAGATACACCCGTATTACAGATGATTTTATACACTGAACAAATTACAACTGAAAGCAGAAAAGTCAAAGTCAGGGAGAACAGGATTTAATCCCTGCTTCCACAGTTTACATGTTCTTTTACCTTGGCCTTTATATTTACCCATATGAACTTCATTTTCCTTGGCTGTAATAGAGACTGCATAAACGGAATACAACTTGTTAGGTTGTTATGAGTATTGATGGGAAAATAGCATGTCAGTTGTTTAATAAAGATTATCATTAACTTTAATAGTAACTTTTATTTAACAAAGGTTATTTACTATTCATATAAATCTTGCAACCTATACATTACCTTATCTTTTTTAAAAGAAGGAAAAATATGATCAAAAGAAATGTTATCTTGGAATGTATTACAAGAAAGCACTCAAGTTTTTAGACCCCTTTTGAACTGTGGAATTATTTTATTATACCAAACACTCTTGTAAAAAATTTTTTTTTGCTATATAGGTGAAGATGTGCTGGTATTCATTTTCATGTGGAAGTTGAATTCATTTTAAAATATTTTCTTATATTTATTTAAAAACTTGTTATTATATGAAAAATTGATTCTTGTTGGTGGCTCAGGTGCCTCATATTTTGGAAATTTGTGTGCAGCACAATTTTAAAAGAAATGTGTGGTGTAATAAAATCTAATCATATCATTTTTTGTAGATTTAGATGAGGCTGAATTTCTTGGAATATAATGAACATGCAAGATAAAGACCAGACGTGGTGCGGACTTTAACTTCTCTAGGTGTAGAAATTATACTGTATATACTATAGTTCATACATATGGATGTACACCTGGTTATGTACAAGTTTATGAATGTAGCATTAGAATATACAAATGGCTTCAGTGGTGGAATAAGCATAGACTTAGAAGCCAGACTTAAGTTTAAAAGCTTCCAGCCAACAGTGTTATTGAACTGCTCTGGCAATGTACCTTCAGCTGTAAAATGGGGAAATCATTCTTTTCAGATGGTTCTCAAAATTAGCTATAAAACAAAAACCTATGTATAGTAGGTGCTCAGTAAATGCTATCAACTTAATTTGCATGCTATCTATACTTCATTTCTTATTTGAATACTTTAAATAAAATTTTTCTTATATGCAACTACCAAAAATATTCTCGTATCACCAGCTGGCAGATATCTTTGCCTCAGTTCTGTAAGTCACATATAGCAGTGGTTTTTGCTCCTCCTCCTTTGATAAGATGTTTAGGTAAATCAAGAACCATCAAAGAAACTTGTATGAATTTGTCATTTATGATTTTGTGTATTGTAAAAAATTACCTCTAGATAAAGTCCAGAGAAACTAAAATTTAATACTGTAAGTTTTGCTACTTCTATTTTTAATCTTCTTACTGGTCCATTTAAAAAAAGTCATCATTTTGTAAAAAGAATTTCTGAGACTATATTTAAGTTGTTCTTTAGGGTACTTAAATTTTATCTGGATCAGCCATAGCTAATTGCCCCCAACAAACTCAACTCTGTCTTGTCTCTAATACAACTCAGTGATATAAAATACGCCAAGTTCTGGGTCACAGTTGAATATATGATCTATACCAAGAGCCTTAAAATAGAAGACATTAGTAATTACTCTGAAATAATAAGCATAAATCAGAGTTGTCCTGGCCATTCGTGACACAGGGCCAAGTTACCTCTTAAAGCTAATGCTCTCATCAGCTCACATGATCTCCTGAAAGCCTGGTTGAACACTGTTCCTTCTATAACAAACTTTCATATACTTAACATTTGTACTTACTTTGAAGTTATTCTAATTGCCTCACTCTTGGGAATAAGATTTCGTTATTTGACGTGAAGCTCTGAACACCTTTCTTTGCTTCCTCAGGAATGATACTAAGATTGCAGGGAAGTCTTCATCTTTTCCATCTCACCTGCCAGCTCATTTGACATGATCTGCTCTTAGCTCCAAGGAGATTTCTACCATCACATTTGGTTTTTGCAGCACCTATTTCTGCTACAGGCCACTGCTCTTCTCAACTTTCTGTAGGAAATGAACTGCTTTGCTCGTCAAATCTCATTACTCTTTCCATAATTGCCTCAGGTTACTGTTCATTATCACAGAAGAATCTAAAGCTTTACCCATAATGCTATCGAAGATACCACTGAGATTTCCTTCCAGAGGCTTTAAAAGAATTATATTCTATTTAAAAGTGAAACTGTGTGCACTGAGTTGCCTTTCTCTTCACCACATTTGCCTTAGAGGTTACACAGAATCCATCCCAGGGATGGACGGTGAAATCTGTGATATACAAGATCCTGGCCTGAGAGGTATGGTGTGTGCAAATCAGTTAGCAGAAATAGGAGCACTTGTTAAGGAGCAATCATTATGAGCAACGAGGTCCGGCTAGTACCTGGCAACACTCATTTCTGGAAACACAACCATTATACCATAATTAAATACCTGACTCAGATCTGTTTATGAGATATTGCTTTTAAATTATATTTCCTGTAATGGACAAATCATTGTAATACATTTATGGAGCAAACTATGCTGCTTTGATATATGTACACAATGCAGCACAATTAAATCAAAGTGTTTAACATTGCTACCACCTTAATTACTGAAAGGCTTTTGTGGTGATTATTTGAAATTTACTTAGTTATTTTGAAACACACAATACGTTAGAGGCAGTTGCCACCCGGCTGTGCAAAACAGACCTGAAAGCTTAGACTTTCTGTCAGGCTGAACACCTCCCTTTGACCATCAGTTTTCTATTCCCTACCCATCACGCATGGATTGACCCTCAGCCATTCCACTCTGTGCTTCCAGGGATCCCCTTTTTTTAGATATCACATCTAAGTGAGGTTCTGCAGTGTTTGTCTCTGTGCCTGACTTATTTAACTTAACATAATGTCTGCCAGGTTCATCCCTAGTGTTGCAAATGAGATTATTTCTTCCTTTTTTTAAGTCATAGTTGAGAAGCCACAAAAGGAAATAAGAAAAGTTGAAAATTGTTTAAAAACTGACATTTTCCATGTTGTTAGTGTGAGAATTCTTTGAGTTTCCAAAAGTAGAATCAAATTAATGTCCAGGCTAGAACTAATGTTAAAAATGGTGTTGACAGTTTTTCTGCTTAGGCGTGGGACTTTAAAACTCTGTCCTACTGAAATGCAAATTAAATGGGTATACATGACTGGTTTTGAGACAAATCACCGAATCTATGAAAGCTGTCAGAATATGAGCAACATTACTGCTGTGTGGTGAGTTAGGTATCACCCTACATAGTAAACTAAGAGTCACATACACAGGAGACAAAATATATGCATGTAGCTCATGCTATTGGGCAGCTTTGTAAATAGGAGGAAGATATCAAAGTGCAGGCAGACACTCTGCCACCACTGCTATATCTAAAGTAGCTGAAACTTCCACCAATGTTTAAGAAATTCCTCCTGATGAATATTATGGTTTGTGTCTGGGTGTGTCCCCAAAGCCTCATGCAGTCATGGGGTGGGCTTCTAGATTTTTGATTGATCCATAGTCCAATGCAGGGATTATGGGTGTGAGCGCTACACCTACCCCTGGGGCGGATAGTTTGCATATGTAAGGGAGAGAAAGAGGCTGCTGGCCGCCACTCTTTCTTTTTGTTCTTGTTGCTTTTGCTGTCCCGTCCTGTGTACCCCCTCCCCTGCTGCTATGAACAGGTGCCCTCTGTCACTTGCCACTCTGCCTTGGAGCCAGCCAAATATGAACCCAAACCTCCACAGACTGTAAGCTAAAGAAAGCTTTCCTTCCTTAATTCTGGGCATCAGGAATTTTGTCACAGCAATGAGAGAAAAGTAACCAAGACAATGAATTTTAAGATCATACAATGAGCAGGAACTCACATTCAGATACAAGAAGGCTTTCAATAGTTTTCCCAGTGATATTGAGTCAGAGCACAGCGTGACACCAACCACAGATATTCTGTGAAATGAATGAAGGACCTGGCAAGAGGACTCCTGTATGCCTCTTCTTAGTTGGGGCTATAGTACATGTGTCAACATTAAGTAGAACCCAACCGCGCTTGCCCTTGTGGTTGAACTTACATGTACTAAACTTTAATTTGTCAGTGTGATGCCTGATCATTTTGCTGCACTAAGCTTTCTAGCTTCCTGCTTCGGGCTCCATTTAACAAAACTCTCCCTGCAATCTGCTCCTCCACCAAATGTTTAAGCATAGCTCTCTCACCCAGAGACAATCTCTGCTCTCATCTCTGCAGTTACTGTCTCCCACCCATACAGTACCTTTTTCCATTTTCATATTCCCTCACAGAACAATCTCGACATGTTCAACAGCCTACGACATGGAAACAAACAGAGGAACAGAAACTACCTACAGATCTCCTTCTCCGAGTTTGTCTCTTGCCTCGCCTACACAGGCGACCCCCTTACTCATGCTTCAACCTTCCTGCCCTCTAGTTGTATTAATTAGCTGCTTTTCTATGCTTCAGATGCTGCTTTTCTATTTTTAGCCATTTCTCTGTTCCTGAATTTAGTGACTTACTTTTCTTTCCCAGTTCTTTATTTCCTCATTTCTTTATCAATGGGTCATACTGTTATTATCATGTGTAATATCAACCATGCCATCATTACATAATTATTAAGTACTGACTCTGTGCTAGGATACCAGGCACTAGAGATAAAGAGACCAGTGCAGCCCTTCTCTCTCCCACCATCCCCCTGTGTTTCCTCAGAGAACTTACAGTGGCAAGGAGGTAGGCACTGGGGTGATGGGAAGGGATCTGGGGATGGTGGGAGACAGGAGGGTAAGAGGGGAAAGGAAGTAAAAATTATTAAAATGTGCTACGTATATGTATCAGTTCCCGAAGTGAAATGTGATTATTGTGTTTTGCACATATACTAATAAAAAAATACAGCCATGAGTGCCAGAGTGCTGATTCTGGCAAGATGGACTACATGAAATGCAACTCTTTCTACTCTAAACAGTTGACTCTGTTAGATAAAGGATTACGTTTGAAACTCTGTACTCAGGCTCAGAAGAAAGAAAAATTGGTTCTAAATGTCAAAACATAAGAGAGAAGGGAGCACCAGAACAGGAACAGAAGGGCCATGAGCTGGCAGAATGATGATGTGACCAGGGCTACGCATTGGGATCCCAGAGCTTGGATTTCCACACCCACGTGAGACAAGACAGACTCCTTAGCATGTAGAAGGTCGAGAGCAGGAAATGACCTCAGGCATAAACTGAGATTGTAAAGAGGTCTAGGGTAATACTGGAAAATTGCCAAATAGGTCCATCAAGCACGACAGAGACCACAGAAACAGGCCCACGAACAATGAATTAATGATGCATGCTCCAAGCCCATGGATTGTTTTAACGATTGTCCAGCTGTCATCTGAAGGACTGTGCTCCTTTGTATTCCCATCAGCAGTGCATAGCCACTCCAGTTCCTTTCCATGCATGCCATGTGCCAGACAGAGCAGCAAAGGACAAAGTAAATTTGGTGGCCACTGGTCGATGCGGTGCCCTTAGTTTAAAAAAAATAATAAACCAACCCTGAAGCTCTAAAGTTTTAACAGTGGAATACTGATTAGGGACTCTTACTGCTGAGTTTTTTCTTCCTTTTACTTCCTATTACTGGGTTTAATTCCATCAACACCAGTCTAAGCTCAGAATTAGGGGCTCATGTTTTAAAACTAAGCAAGAATCTAACATGTGCTTCCTTTTATGGCCTGTGCAGGAGTGGACTAAAGAACTAATTTTAAGAAATTGTGAGAAAACATCAAGTGGTTGATAGGCTAAAAGCTGATTAAATAAAAATAAGTTGTTTTAGAGATAGAAAATGTAGTTATTGTTAAAGGAAATTTTAGAAGGTCATGTTCCTGATCTAGCACCAAACCTGACTACGCAGGACCTAGTTCAGAATAAATTTCAAATTCAGCGTGATAAAAAGGTGAACATACCAGAAAGACACAGTGACACCTCATGTCCATGCACCTAATTAGAGTTGCAAGTTAGAAAAACACAGCGATGGAGCTAAAAGAGAAATTAAAACTTTTTATCACATTTTGAAAATGTAATCATGCTTTATTGTTAATTGATGGAACAACCAGATAGAAAAACATCAGCAGCTGCAAGAACAAAAAGAAATACCTAGAATAAACCATCAGGTAATTTCATGAAGGGTGTATTCATAAAATTTTACTAAAAAACTTCAACTTTGACACCCTTTCCAAATTCTCACAGAATGTTCACTGATTAACATCCTATTGGTCCTTAAAATGATTTTAATCAATTTCAAGAAGTTAACATTTTACAGGAATTGTCTGACCACAACAGAATAAAACTACACACCAAAAATAACATGCTTACAGTGTCTATATGTTCAAATGGGAAGGGGAACTAGGGAGGGGGAAAAGGAAGAAAGGGAGAAGAAAAAATGAAAAAGAAGGAAAAAAAGCTTTTGTAAATAAGGAGAAGAAAAGGGATTAAAGGGAGGGAGGGGAATATGAAAACAGAAGAACCAAGATATGGCATACACAGTAAAAGTTCCCTATGATGTTATCATCACGTATATCTGAAATGCATCAATAAACTTAATGATTTCTCAAAATAAAAACATATTTAAAAAACTCCTCCATTAAAAAACATACATCCAAGTGACCTAAAGGTCGAAGAATATAGCACAGATGCAATTAGAAAATATTGGAATTAAACAATGGTGACAATATAACATATCAAAAATTTGAAGGAACTGATGCAGTACTTAGAAGGAAAATTATTATCATTAAATTCCTGCATTGGAAAGAGGAACTGTTAAAGACAGTGATATCTTTCCATTTTAAGAAATAAGAACAAAATAAAATCCAAAAAAAGAAACTAAAGGTGACAAGGAAAGAAAACAATAAAAATAGGAAAGTTAAGTCAAAGCTCGTTCTTGTGTGTATGAAAAGACTGAGACAGTAACAGACATCAAAAAGGACAAAAACAATGCAATTTATTAATCTCAGGAGTAGAAAATGATTTATTTCTACTGATCCTACAGAGAAGGAAAGGTTAATGAGAGGGTATTTTTATAAACATTTGGCTCACACTGATCATCAGTAAGAATAGATAAATTCTTTCAAAAACAAAATTTATCAAGCCTAACAAAACAAGACAGAAATCTTAATATCCCTTTATGTTAATACATTCAACTTGGAATTCAAAATCTTCTTGCAAAAAATCCCACAAAATATAAAACAAACCAAACAAAAATCAACAACAACAAAAATGTTAGGCCTAGGAATTTTCAGAAGTGAATTCTATAAAACACTTAAGAAAGAAAGCATATCAATCTTATTATGTTATTAATAAATAAAGGAGAAAGAGACGTGTCCTATCTTCACTCTGATTTCAAAAGTTGCCAAAGACTTTAAGAAAATTAATGTAGTGATTCTCATAAACAACAATGTAATAATTTTTTAAAAACTACAGCAAATGAATTCACAACATATTAAAAGGCATCTGCATATCAGAAATGCAAGACTGGTTTAGCGTTAGTTGTGTAACTCACCAGAATAACAGAATAGAGAAAGAAAGGACATACTGTTATCTCAGTATTTGCAGTAAATGCACTAGACAAAACCTGACATACATTAATTATTAAAAACCTTAGCAATATAAGAGTTAAAGATAATGTCTTCACACTGAAATTCCATAGGTAGCATTATACTTAATGGAAATATTGAGAACATTTCCACTAGATTTTGGAAAAAGATAGATGTCAACATCCGCTCGAACTACTAGATAAAGAACACGCTTCACCCTCTCCTTCACAGGAAGTACAAACATTTATTTCAACAGGATTGTAATTTTTAGGAAAGTAGAGGAACAAAGGAGATAACTTACTCTCTAGATTTCATTCTGACCAAGCAATGAGTTTCTTTGAGATACACATATTAAATATGAATAGGTTTTCATGCATCAGTGAAACCTCAACAAAATGATTAATTTTGTTAATCAATAAATGAGTAAATCAACAAATGATTAAAAGAATAATTCAGTTGTGATAATATGGAATGTACTATGTCCAGAAAATCAAAATTTTTGTATCAAAAATTTGTTTCTTAAGATGATTTTTAAAGTATAAAAATGAATGGGAGTGTGCTTAATAACAGAAGTATTTTTCTTTAAAAATACAAGTGAGTAGATAAATAATTTAAACTTAAAGTTAAAAATTGGTGCAAAAATAAATAATTACATTAAATAACAGCAACAAAACAATAAGCACCCTCATTTAACAATATGCTGTGAAAAATAAAAGAAGATATGGTGTACCCACTTATCTGATACTACAGTAGGCATCTAAGTGAATGTGACATGCACGTATAATCCTACTACCTACACGTAATAAAACTATGCCATTGACTAATTGATGTCTTCTCTGTTTTAATATTGAGTAGGAAATCCATACTGATGGTTCTGTAAATTACTGTGTTCATCTATACTTTTTGAGAACCTTGCATGCGTCCTAGTCTAAAAATACAGAGAAACAATCTCTGTCCTTACAGGGTTTACATTCTTTGGGGATACAGAGACAGCAAATAACAAACATATTACATAATTATTACAAGTCACACAATGTACATCTGTATTTGCATAAATTAGAATCACAATTCTTACCATTCTCTTTCTGAGAAAAACTAATAATTCAGGGGTCATCATAAATTTGAAAAAACTCACAATTAATTGACTTATTTTATTAGTAAAATATTTCCGTTAATTATTCATACATGCATTTTCCTCATGCTTATATGTTATAAATGTGCCCTAATTTCTTGATCTTTTCTTTTACTCTGCTGTCTCTTATGTGGAGATACCCTTAGATGCATCATCTCAGCACACAATCATATTTTATCTGTATCTTTATGACAACAAAGGAACAACAACTGGTGTACATTGCGTGTCTTCACCTTGGGCCTTTCACCTTTCCTAAGCCCCTGCATTCCTTGCCTCACTTCACCCTCCTGCTGACTCCAGGACTACAGTCCTTTGTAACATCTACTTCACAGAGGAATGAGAGCAATCATTTATAGCAGCTTCTGCAACACAAATACACGGAACTAATCCAAGTTTATCATGACGTATGTTCTCATAGGAATATTCACTTCTATGTGGTTTGTCTAGTTTTCACATACACAAGTACATACACAATATGAAAGCAACCCTTCAATGCAGAAAACAAAGTAACAGCTTCAATGTCTTTAAAACTCATTAATCTTTATAGACACAATTCATTTGTAAATGGATATTAATACATCAAAATTGCAATCTCCTTTTGAATTTAATAAAATATGGTAAATTTACTTTCTATGATCTAAATTGAGATCTTTTTCCTTTTTGTCATTTATAAATTAGTTCTTCATTGTTAACTGATAAGTTCCTGCCCAAAGATCTGAATGCAAGGTTCAAAATCAGTTTTATTATCCATCTCTCACACTTCTCAGTTACAATGGGTGCCCCAGACTCTGATATCCTATCAACACCTCTGAGACACTCTTGAGTCCTGCATGACCAGGGACCAGCAATCCTCCTTCCCCATGCCTCCATTCCCTGTGCTATGCACTAGTAATGATCAGTCAAACAGGAGAGGCAGGACGCCACCTGACCAATGTGTAACTGGTAACCAAAGCATATATAGATAAATAAACATATAGAGAAACATCGTGTCTCACTCACCAACCCTACAACACATGAAAACACCAACTGGTAGAGTTTTATCTTGAAATGATGCTACAGAAATAACTATTTAGGGAGCATGACCAGAGTTACAATTATGTAAATTAGGTGGGTTTTTTCCCCCCTAACATGTGGCCCATTCTGACAACATGAAAAACTTTGTCAGTGTTGCTAGAACAACTCCTGATTTGGCCAAACTGGGAAAGGCATGTAAATGTACACTATTCATATGCTTAACCTGTTTTCTCCCAAGGTTATATTTTTCAATCTGGTTTGTCATGAACACAGCTTAAAACTTGGACAAAATAATGCTGAGGAATCATAGAATATAGAACACAGATTATAGAAATGCTATTATCAGAAACTTTGATACTAAAATTTTTCTCACAAATGTTGCAGAAATGCCCTTATGAATCATCTGGCTTAAAATGCAGCTAAAAGATGAACTTACCCTGGTTTTGTGTCATTCACTACACAGTGGTAAGTAAATGTTCCAAACATCTGAACTCCTAAAATTCCATAAAGAAGTAGAAAGAAAATCAGGAAAATGGAAACACTCCAAATTTGTTCTCCTGATCGCCTAGGGTAGAAAAGTAGGTAAAATGAATAAAACTAGCAATAAATTTTATGAATTTTCCCCCTTAACTTAAACAGTAACAGTCCTTACTTTAAAATATTTGTAATTCTGGTCCTTGGCAGTTCAAATCGGAAATAAATCCGGAATGCCCTGATCATAATTAATGGGCGTGGGATTCGTAACATGCCCCAAGGTGACATCTGATCTACTATATCAGCAATTTCAAATACCTATAAATTAAGAGACAGAGAAAGTAGTTTAGATTCCCTAAGCATTGCTTATAGTCATGGCATATACACGTAGCTCCTAGCAGTGCACCCTGCATCCTGAATTTAGCCCTACATTATTTTCCACCTAAATTAATTTTGAGTATATTTCAAACCTGTAAATATTGTGACACCAATATTATTGAGAGTACCATTAATCTTATTCATTTTCTGTCCAATATATCAAAGGACAGTTTTCATTACAAAAGCAAGTACTAACTTAGAATATAGAATGTCTTCCTCACTAACAATGTTCTTTGGTAGAAGCTTTGGGCTATCTAGAAAATACAGTTATTGAGGAAGTGCTAAAATATTACAAAACAAAACAAAATTACTCCATTTACTAACAGAGGCAAAGTAATGATTGGAAAATGTCTAACACACAATAGTTGTTACATGGAAAATACTAAATTAATATGTGAGATGATTGGAGAGGTGAGTTTTATATAAACAAAGAGGGACAATGTATCAATAAAAGCTATCATGAGCTGGCACAATGACCTGTACAAGTATTTTAAATGCTTAATGAATAGATGCATAGTCTCTAGAGAGCTGTTCTAAACCTTGCTATCTGGAATCCATAAAAAGGCACTGTACACATAAACTTTTGTTTAAAAGGTGGAACTCCTGTTGTGTTCTTACCAGAATAAAATCAAAACAAATCAAACTGAATTAAATAACAAATGTTACTAGTAATAATTAAAATAATACAGTTAGATTTTCCAATGAATAAGCATTTAAGAGAAGCATTGCAGAAAATTTATCACATTTGATATATATTTTTAATATTTGTACTTAAATTTTCAAATGCAAATAATGCCCACTTTGAAAAATATCCCCTTGTTATTTAAAAATATTTACCTGTAACACCAAAGAAACCCAAAGGCAAAAGACCATGAATCCATCAAAGACACACCAGCGATCTTTCACGTAGGAACTATCCCCCTAAAAATAAATTTCACGTGGCATTATCAAGAAAAGTCAACACAAGTTCTGCAAACCTTCTCTGGACAGAACAGTCAAAGGGCTAGTAAGGGAAAGTCATGCACAATTTTTGTACATAATAGAAGGAAACTTTTCTATGGTATTTTCAATGGCATTTTTAAAACAAATGATTTATCAAATGGGAGAAACTTCAGAACTTTAAGCATAACAGTTTAAATTCATACAAAGCATGTTTGTTTGTTTGCTTTCTCACCCATACAAGTTCTTTCTCTTAAGGAACAGAGGTCATCTTTTTTATACTATGGCACTTACGTCTGCATTGAAGTATTTTATGTCGACCAGAATACACTTGAATATTAATATACTTAGCTGTTTTTAATGAGTACTTAGTATCTGAATAACTTGATTTTTACAGGGCCAATTAGGCCCTGCACCAGCTTCATTCCTATAAGAACCCAAGGGCACGGCCAGCAACCTGAGTCCTCCATCAGCCACCACTAGTAGGAAAATTAACCATAAATTCACTTCAAGCTAAGTAAAAGTGAAGAAGAAATTTGCCATAAGCTGCAAAGAAAATACATGTTGACTTTAACAGTTTTATGCATGTAAAAGAAAAAGCCCTACTACTTTGCATGGAATCTATATGGGTGCAAGATGCATATTTTATTAAAATTTTAGAAAACAATTTTCCTAGCATAACAACATAGAGAATGTTGTGAGTTTAGACTTGGAAACTTTAGATAGCAACCATTTACTTTTACATGACTATTTCAACAAATTACTAGTTCAATATCGTCCATGTTAGCTCAATGCTCAACTACTCCTCGCTGAACCTGCAAAGAAAATAAAATGGAAAAATGCAAAGAGTTAAAATAAAAGATAATGCAAAATATTGAGGACAATCAAGTCATTCCTGTAGCCTTCCTTCCACCTTTAATAAGTAGGTTATCAAAAAATTTTCCTTGAAAAGTTTCCAGACACAATTATGTTGTTGACAAAGCTAACAAAATAATAAACTACTCAGTGAAAGTTGCCTCAGATAATTTCATATCTCAGACTCAGATATGAGATATAATCTCCGCTTAATAAACATGTTTTGCAAAAGATATATAATGATGCCTGGAAAACACACACACACAGACATACTCACACATGCACGTCACCACACCAACAATAATATTGTAGAAGAATACATATGAACAAAGCCAGATAATACACAGAGCAGATAATTTATAATAAAGCTATAAACATCATTGGGAAATA
The DNA here is from genome assembly GCA_004027595.1 of Dinomys branickii. Taxonomy (NCBI): domain Eukaryota; kingdom Metazoa; phylum Chordata; class Mammalia; order Rodentia; family Dinomyidae; genus Dinomys; species Dinomys branickii. The sequence goes on along the minus strand of PVLD010018370.1, from coordinate 23,991 downwards.
AGAGGATAAAGTCTATGGAGAAACTAGAGAAAACAACACTAGTTTCCAAATAAATGTGCATATAATTTTATCATTGGCAAGATAATCAACCAGACTTCGTGACTCATGACTTTGAGAAAACTCCCAAAAGAATTATTTTGAAAGCAAACTCGGGCTTGGCTCTAGGTGACAGGAGGACAATAAGCCTATTAAATTAAATGTCATGATCATGATATCATTTAAACCCAGGGAAGAGGGAAACTGCATTTTAGGATGCTGCAGGTTGTGTCTGCACATAAACACAAGCACTTACTAAATATAAAGCAAATAATTCAAGCTTATTACAGTTGTCTTTGAAACCTCACAGAGCACCTTCTACCAGCAGCATATTTATCATGTATGGTGCCATCATTTGAAAATATAAGTTAGCTATAATCTAAATAAATACAATGTAGCCAATATAAAAAAGAAGTTTCTGAGCCTAATTTTATTTTATTTTTTAAATTTTCTTATAAAATATATTGTTATAATTAGTTTCATGAATTATATACAGATTATTTTCTAAAAGTACCTTATTCTGAATAAACAACATTTTATTTTTTTTTAAAGTAAAAAAGAAAAAAAGGAAAACATTAACAAAGAGACACAATGTAGCACAAGAACAGTGCAATCAAAATTGAATTATAGACAAAGTGACAGAGAATTAACAATGGTTGTTGTATTACATATTGATAACTTCAAAGTGTGTGCTCAGGAAAACACATATAGACATACAATATTGATCAAACAACCAATCATTAACTATTCCTTACCATAAAGCGATCTAAACCAATAGTGGAACCATGTTAGCCATCCTGCACATACATATATACATACATGTCTGAGCCTAATTTTAATTAACACTAAACAGAATAGTGGGTTACAGAGTATTTGAAGCTGTGCTTTGGTGCTATGCATTGGACACCTCTCTCTATCACATCTGCCCTCATGTAGTGCACATTCTCAATTAATGAAAGGAAACATAACACATACATCATGTTACTTGTCCACCAATGTTAGGAAGAAAATAAGTGAATATTTTCAAACTGCCTGATGCTAAATAACATGTGTCTTTTACTTTAGGTGGAAAGTGAAAAATATCCCTTGGTCTGTATTTCAAGAAGTAGATATACTTATCATTGTTTAAAACCAATGTAAAGAATCCCAAAAATGAAAACTGAAATTTAATGGAACACAGGAGAGAGCTATTTAAGAATCAACCCAGTTACCGAGTAAATGTTTAGCAAGAAACAACTAATTGTAGATCACTGGGTACAGAAGCGCCCAGATAGAATGAATTCATTCAGTATTCCAAAACCGTATGAATAATTACCTTTTAACACTAAAAATGTCCTATGCAGTGACAATATAACTAACTTTTCCTCTTTGTAATGTGCTTTATTAATGAGCTAAATGAATGAATGAAAATAAGATACAGGAGGAGAGCTTATCATTATACTGTTAATGTGTAACATTAGTGAAGATAAACGTGATATTTCCATGGCAGAATGGAGAGTGGCCAGGAGCCTTGGGTGGAAGAGAGATAAATTTTTCACAATGTATCCTTGTGTGTTTTTGATGAATGCCTATGAGGTAAATGTCTTAAAAGAGATTTTCAGAAGTGAAATTTTTAATCAGTGAATATTTTAGCCTTAACAAAAATTAATTCTTCATTTGGCAAAAATATAATCAAATTTAAAAATTTGGGCCTCAGAAATTCAGAATGTTAACAGATGTGGCCAAGTTTCATTTTCATGTCCTATGGAAATTTGTTTGCTAAGGAAACTGGTGTTGTAATTTCTGATCCACAGTATTTTGAACTACATAAAAGGATGGATTTTTAAAAATATGTTCAGGAGCACTAGTGGTGGTCGCAAAAGCATGCAAACATTATAATTTCAAATTAACTCAGTGTGTAAACTGATGTATAAAAACTTGTATTATACAATCAAGAATTTGGGGATTTTTTTGTTTTTTGATTTTTTTTTCAGGAATTGAACCCAGGGCCTTTGCACTGAGTTCCATGTCCAGTCCTAGTTTTAATTTTTAATTTACTTTTAATTTTGAGACAGGATCTTGCTAAGTCACTAAGTTGCCCAGGCGAGGCTTGAACTTTTAACACTCTGGTCTCAGCCTCCCAGAGTGCTGGGATTCTAGTCTAGTGTGCCACTATGACCGGTAAAAAGAGAAAACTATTTTTTAAATTAATAAGCAATGCTAGTTATGGAATGTTTTCTTCAGTAGACTTTCCAGCGATTTATAGTGTATTGACCTATCACCCATAAGCCCACCATATGCTAGACTGTGTGCACTGGTCAATCAGAATTTTTGACTTTCACAGTGAACGAAGGAAATAACCCACTAGACATAATTTTTAATGCCATTCTTCTAGCTCATGCTTCTAAGGATCCTCCAGTATTCATGAAGACCTTCAGTAAGCAGGGTTTTAGTGACCCGGGATAAAAGCACCAATAACACTCAATGTTTTCACATCTTTTTTTTTTTTTAACCTCTTGCCCTTTGTTCTTCATGCTCCTCTATCTTCCTAAAAATGTCACTTAAGTCTGGGCCAATATTTTCCAATTCTAATCTGACCACTGCCTATGCTAATCCCCTCCTAGCTCACACATCCTGCAGCACCCTACTTCGTTCATGTTGCTACTTGCAGAATTCCTCTTCAGCAATGCTTACTGATGGCTTCATGAATTTATATGTTGGTATCCAATCTCATGGTGATGTTTGATTTTCCTAACTAAATCTCTGAATTTATTTGAGTTGCTTTTTAAAATAGAAATCTATCTCCCATAGTAAATGTTTCAGTTGGTTCTGAAAATTAGCGCTACCTTGGGACTTTCAGCAAGATAATTTAGGGCTGTAGCGGCAGCACCTTCACAGCGAGTAACATTCAGCATATATCAGATGAATAATCAAATAAGCACACGAGTCACATCTCAGACAGGGGCTTCTGTAGATTGGGCTGCGTGCAGCAGGAAGCCAGTTAGTGCACTTACTGACTGCATCACCCACCCCTGACTGAAATTACTAAAATCCCTTCTAAAAACTTCCATTGGGGAAAGAGAGGAAGCTGTAATAATTTTCAAGTTAATATAATAAAGTTAAAACTCCTCCTGCAGGACATGAAAAGCCACAGGTAAGATTATGAGATGACTTTGAGATATTTCCTGTATTAGTCTAGTTTAGAAAAGCAGGGCTGCTGCAGACTCCATGGAAACAGGCTCTAGTAGGGTCATGATAGATATAATTTGAACATTACAATGAAACTGTAAATGGAACTGAACGGGTGGAACTGACTGGTCAATCAGAACCTTTGACTTTCCCAATGAAGGAAGGAAATAACCCACTACACATAATTTTTAATACCATTCTTCTAGCTCATGCTTCTAAGGATCCTCCAGTACTCATGAAGACCTTCAGTAAGCAGCAATCAAAATTACAATCATACTAATCATTGTCAATGATCATAATGCTAAAGAAATTTTTAAAATATTTAATATATAGAATACAGACTTTGACATCTGGCACTCTGACATATAGTCTTGGATTATATTTTGTGTTTGACACATGTAACAAATCTCTTTCCATTTTTATTTTCAAAGGCCTTACCATAATTGAATTAATCTTCCTACGGTTCAGTATGTATGTATGCCCAGATTATCCAAAAATTTACTGCATTAACGCCATGGTTATAATATTTACAAAAGTAAATTGCCCTTTCAACCTATTTCCAAAATATGCAACTGAAACTAAACATACAAGAATGGGTAGTGGTACTTAAGACATTTCATCACCTCAAATGTGAAAGAGAGGTTTTAATTTGTTTGTCATATCAACAGAAAATGAAGGATGGAGAGGCCTTGGGCTTTGGGCAGAAATCAACACCTGGAGGCTCAGCAGACGAGAACTGCCTGTCAATTTGTAGAAAAAGTAAACAGTTGGAGGCTGCCAATCAATTATCCAGTGCAAGAAAGTATCTTTGAGTGCTTTCCAAGTATTTAAAAAGCAGCAAAACCAAATAGATTCGTAGGGATACATTTTACAATCACAGAATGGTGTGCAGTGGTTTAGCTTCATGAGAGCATGATTTATTGTCCCATGTTTCCAGGGCCCATCTGCCACTGTGTCTTAGCATTATTATTTATCACTTCAGCAGAGCTCAAAGGATGCATGCTACTTTTACCTGGGTCTATGGGCAGATGAGAGACAAGTAAGAATTACTGGAAGAATTCACAGTCTGTATTACATGGGATGCTTTGTAATGGCGCAAAGGGCGCATCATCCACAGGTTTACTTTTGCCCCTTGGGATGTGGGGAGTCAGATGCCTTTAGGAAGGAGAACCATGGAGAAGCAATTAGAAACAAACTGCTGGGGAATAAGAATTAATCAGCAGACCTGCTCAAGCAAAGTCTTGAATATGGGAAATTCTTAAAACATATCCCTCTAACAGAAATTATTAGAGACCATTTTTGCTAAGAATTTCTGCTTTAATTTTTCTCTGCAGCAGTGCATGGAGCAGCTCTGTGCCACCCAGGGAGTAAAATCCCCTACCTAGCTTTACAGGCCACAGAATGAAGTCACAACTTGAAGACATGCAGGCCCAACCAGAAGCAGCTAGAGCCCTTCTCTGAGCACTGCCCATCTGCCGCGTCTGACTCCTTACTGCTCCCCACAGTACCAGGCTGCTCCAGGCCAGGGCACCCGAGTCTTCCTTGTCTCTGTGAAATCCTCCTGCTCATCCCCACGCCCTGCCACACAGCTCCTTGCTCAGCTTTCAAGACTTTACATCCTACTCTTCTTTCTTCATGACTTCTCTGATATTCCCAGCAGATTTCTCAGTCTTTTTATTCCTGCCTCCCCTAAGCTGTTACTCACATCCGCAAAACACTCTTGATCTTTCTCCCTCCTTCTGTCTCTCTCTCTCTGTCTCTCCAGAGCCTCCTTCTGTCAATATTTGCCAATTATATTTATTAAAGTACTTGCCCCCAAGTTACTATGAACCTGGAAGAACCACTATGATAAAGCCATATCTGTGCCAGTGGAAACATTTAAATTATCCACGAATCCCGCCAAATGTACACTTTGAAGTGCAGGTAAACCTTGGTTCTTTGGAACTAATTCTTGTACTTCCACCATTTAACTACTTAATTATTAAATACTAGAGCACCACTACCTTCCTCTTCCATCCCTCTCATGGACTCCAAGATGAGGGCTTACCAACCTAGGTCCATCCTATCATATTGTCAGCTCTAAGACACGTGCTCCCCTGTCTTAATACAGTTTAACATTTCTGAACACAGAGTGCATCTTGTAATGGATCCATCAATGACAAGCTTCAATTTTACAGTTAAAGTGTAATTAGCAGTTTCTGCAGCATTATTTAAGGACCAGTGAATCTGTGAACAATCAGTGAAGACAATGAGCAGTTCAGTGAAATAGGGTCCATGGTATCTGTTACCATATTATTTTATCACTTTGTTTCTTTATTTATTTTAGCATTCCTAAGAATTGAACCTAGAGCTGACACGTCCTAGCCAAGCTCTCTTCCACTGAGCTCCATCCCTGGTCTTTATTTTTTAACTAATTTTTTAATTTTGCAAAAGGATCTACATTACAAAAGCCAGCCTCGAACTTATGACCCTTCTGTCTCATCTCCCAGTGGCCGGGATTATAGATGTGCCTGACTTCTCCCAGCTCACATCCCGTTTTTATTGAGTACATACAAAATATCCACTACTTAGCTTAGTACATTCAAATAATTGAGAGGTGAGTGCTTTGAATGCCTTTTGTTGTGTAGAAGTAGGCTCTTTCACTGTTATAAAGGTGTTGGAGATATTTGGCAAAATTGGCTGAAGTTGCCCTAGAACGTTTTTTGTCTTCCCACTTAAGTTAATGCATACAGGTGCCCATCTTCTGAAATGTGCCATCCAGCATGACCTCAGGAGCACACTGGATGTAGGAGACAAGACACCACGCAGGCCAGCTTCTCTCTGAGGACCGAGGCTCTGCTTGGCCTTGTCTTTTCCTTATTCCTAGGATAAATGAAGTAAGGTTCAACACATGGCTGTTGAAAGACTAAAGGAAAACATGGAAGCTGTACTTGGGTTTAAGAATATAATTCTTACACTAAAATATAGTTACGTCTTAAATATCTCACCATTTTAAACATCAGAAATATTTTACATTTCTACATATTTTAATTATTTGGTAAAATACTAGTTCAGTAAAATAGTGGGAACTACTAGAAAATCATAGTTTTAGTACTATGGCTTTGAAACAAAGTGTCTGGAGTTGATTTATTAAACATAGTTTTATAATTACTTGGATAATATTGGGTGCTATATAATATTGCCAAGACAAGGCAGGGATAATTTTAAATACCTGTGTCTATGCAACCATATACTGTTTTTCTTTGATGAGTGATTTGTTGTGAGATTGGATGTGGTGGTACATGCCTACAATTGCTGAGAAACTAAGGCGAGATCACCTGGGCAACTATGACACTTGTCTCAAAATAAAATTTTTAAAAATAAATAAAATAAGACACATTTTTAAAAGATACAATTATGCATGGAAATTAAAACCAAAACCAAAATTAAAGGACCAGCCTGCCCAGAATCACTGGTATACACGTACATCAACTCACGTGTACTCTTCCACACAAAGACACGATAAACAGCTGTTCTTCACTCAATAACTAAATCTAACTGTTCCTTGGAAATACTTGAGGTACACATCAATGCATATTAGGAATTTAATATTTGTATACTTCTGTTCCAAGCAGTGTGAAAACATTTAAAAAGTTACCTGATGATTTAAATATGAAACACAAATACTCATAATGTCCTACACATGTATGAGCAAACACAAGCTTAAGTCCTATGCATGAACACACACAAGTATTGGCAAATGTCTGTGTGAATCACCTAAAAAATTGAGAGGTAATGGCAGAACTCTTGGCAAAGGAATTAAAATAGAAAAAACATGAAGATATCAATATGTAATACAACAACCATTGTTAATTTCCCATTACCTTGTCTGAAATTCTGTATTGCTTGTATTGTTTTTGTGTTATTTTTTAAATGTGTTTGTTAATATGTTTTTGTTCTCTTATCTGTAAAATAAAAAGATTTTAAAAATAAAATGAAATGAAAAAAACATGGTTTTAGAAGATGGGTACTTAAATTTTTAAAAATGATCATGGATTTAAATGATCAGAGTACATAAAGCCACACTTTATAAATGAAAGAGGTCCTCTTAAAAGCCTCATAGCGTGCTTTTGTGGACAGGTGTATTTTTTTTGTTTACTTGTTTTTTGTTTTTTGGGGTTTATGAGACAGGATCTTGCTTTGTAGTGCAGGCTGGCCTCGAGCTCACTGCAGTCCTCCTACTTTAACTTCCCAAGTGCTGGGCTTACAGGCATGTGCCACCACTCCCAGCCCAATGGAGGACTTTTAGTATGATCCAATTTAAATATTTATATTATGTCCATATTACTCTTTTAACTATAAAAGCAGAAAAAATACAAAACCACAAAACAATAAAATTTAAATTAACAGCATAAATAGAATGAGATAGATGATATTTTGTTAAAAACTGTTTGATTAAAAGTATGAGTTTTAAATAGAAGAATGTAATGCCAAACCCAGTCCAATCTTCAGTCTGTGCCTGCTATGAAATGCCTGTATGAAGAAGCATGTGGTACAAACAATAAAGTTAGGGACCTGGAGACAACGAGGATGTGATTTGAGTCACATCATGATGACAGCAGTGCTTGCCTTAGCTGTCACAGTCTAATGGCCGGCAGCCCGGATGATGAGCATTCAGTGAGATGATCCATGCAGAGCTTGGTTAAGGAAAATTAGACCTCATTGTTTTGATTTACATTGTCGATCTATTTCTAGCTTTTTGTGCCTCTCAAAATCCTACTTCTTAAAACTCTTAGATATGCTGCTTTGCTGCTTCTTGGGACAAAATGCTGCTGCTAAGAATGTTTTTTTTTTCTTCTATGTTACTTGATTTTTCCTACTAAATATTGTCTCTCTCTTCACTGTTAGCATCTGTAGTTCTGTGGGGAAACATTTTGTTGTTGTTGAATGCCAAGAACATAGTTTACTGAGTACATCAAGGTAATTACTTCTTTCCATTCTATGTTGTCCCTCAGCATTCTTTTGCTTGCTACTTACACTAGGCCCTTTCTCAATCTTCCACTTCCGTCATTTTCTTTAAATCCAGTTCCATCAAGTTTTACCTTTTCTGTTTTCCACTTCCCTCACTGTACTTGCTATGCCATCTCTTTTTCCTTCTAGTTTACTCCTCATTCCAAAATAGTCTTTTCATGCTTTTTAAACTTCCTGAATATTTGCTTGTGTTTTTTTAATAATGTCAACTGTTGAGACATTATTTTTTGTTTTTCTATTTCTAGTTTTGATACTTTTATAGCTTTTATTTTCTTCATTTCTTTTGTTTTGTTCTATAATTTTCATCTTTTGTGGGTTTTTTGCATTTGGATGTTTATGCATTATTTGAATCATGTTACAAGCTACAATATATTTGTAAGGACTGGATCATCACCCTTTGTCTTACTCATTTTGTAATTCTTTATATGAAGTAAGGATTCCTCCTGCATTAGAGTGGCTTCCATCGACACTCAGTGCGAGCTGTCCTTCGACTGTAGTTACCCTGTCATAAAAGCTATAGTTTCTCTGCTACCCACTGCGAAGGCTCTGAGCTCCACTTCCTCTAGGCTGCTGCCACCCTCAGTCCTTCTCCACTGGCCCCACCTACCTAACCTAGTATGGATTCTCCTCCCGGAGTTATTTGCTAGCATGGCCTCTGGTCTCCTGAAAAGAGTTTTGTTGGTGCACTTAGATCAGGAGTTTCATTGCCTCTCATCTTTCAGAAATGCCTTGGTGACACTTGTCACTATTGCTTGTTTGCTTTGCTTTACATTCTCCTGTAACTTGTAGCCTGCTAAGTTACACTTCCGCAAGGTTAACCATTTAGTCTGAGTTTCCTTTTCTTGTATTTCCACTCTGTGTTCCACTTGTATTTACTAATGATTTCAATGTTAGAGAGTTCTCTTGGTTTGTAGGAGGAAGTTCATTGAGTGACCCTCAATGAAAGGGTTTCAGGATGATTCCAAAATGCACAAAGCTGCTAGCCTGTATTTCTCTAACTCTAGATTTATTCATTGAACCCATCACTATCTCAAGAGGACATCTTGGAGGAAAGCTGGTCTTTGGAGAATGCAAAGGGAAAAATCAAATCACAGAAAAGGAAAGATATTCTTAGCAAGAGCATTTTGTCCCACAAAGTAGTGAAGCAGCATATCTAAAAATCTCATGAAATAGGAATTTGAGAGGCACAAAAAGCTAGAGATAGATCAACAATGTAAATCATAAAGAAATTTATAAACACAAAAGTCAAAATTAATGAGCTAGAAAAATGACTTTAAAAAACTGACTGAGTTCAGGAATAAAGGCTGGAGGAGGCCAAGTGTTCTAAAAAAATTTGACTGAATAAGTAAGCCAACTGGCTACCCTAAAGCAAAATGGGACAAAACAAACAAAACTAGCAAACTTCATAAGAAACTCTGATTAAATAACAGAAAATACACAGCTAAGATAAAATGCTACTCAAACAGGAAATTAAAGTTGTTTTAAGTAATCTTATCTAATAAATTAAACAGAGAAAATAGTACATACTTTTCTAAGAAAACATACTTCACTAAACAGAGCCCAGTAGATCAAAGAAGTCTAAGTAGACCAAATACCACTAGAAAATAGGAAATACTATGAAATGAAACAAATAAAAAACACCAGAAGTAGAAGCCTTAGGAAGATATTTATGCCAAAATTAAAACTTAAAAAAAATCCTCTGTGCTCAAAATTTTAGATTATAGAAATACATGCCTACACACACACACACACACACACACACACACACACACAAATGAAATTTAAAATTAAAACCTGACAAAGATTCTAAAGAATCTGGACCCATATCTCTCACCAAGCCCTAAACAAAAATCAAAATGGATCAAGGATCTAAATATTAAAACACTAAGTCTGCTGGAAGAGAGAATGGGTAGAACTCTTTTTTTTTTTTTTTTTTTTTCAGTACTGGGGATCGAATTCAGGACCTTGCACTTGCTAGGCAGACGCTTATTCCACTGAGCTGTATCCCCAGCCCATAGGTAGAACTCTTGAAGACAGGTGTAGGCAAAATGTCATGAACAGAACCCCAGTCACATGGGAAATATTACAAAGAATCAACAACTGGGATCTCACCTTATTAAAAAGCTTTTGCACAGCAAAAGAAAAGAAATTAACAACAATCAGAAGAGACAACACAGTAGGAAAAAAAATTGGCATCTGTTCCTCAAAGAACTAGTATCTAAAATATATAACAAACTCAAAAAAATCATACCCCCAGAATGTAAAGACCCAATCCAAGAATAGGCATATGAAATGAATAGACACTCCTCAGACAAAGAAACAGAGATGGGAAAGTAGTATATGAAAAGAGGATCAACATCGCTGGTCATCTGAAAGACACAAACCAAAACAACACTGAAATTTCATTTCATTCCAGAAAGACAGGATTTTATCAAGAAATCAACCAATAACAAATGCTGGCAAGGCTGTGGAGAAAAAGGAACCCTTCTCTATGATAGGTAGGAATGTACACTGGTGCAACCACTGTGGAAATCATCATGGAAATTCCTCAAAAACTAAAACTATAGGTGCCATTTGACCCAGCTATTTCCCTTCCAGGCATCTTCCAGAAAGAATTAAAAGTATCATAACACAATAAAATATGCACACCATGTTTATAACTACACAGTTTATAATAGTAAATTTTTGGAAAGAACACAAATGCCCATCAACCAATGAATGGATAAAGAAGATGTAGGGTTTTTTTTTTAATGCAGTGGAGTACTACTCGGCCATAAAGAAGAATAAACTTGAGACATTTCTAGCTAAACAATGCACGTTGCTCTTAATTGAAATAAATCAGACATACACGTATAAATGTTGCACTGTCTTCTGGTGTGAGAAATCTAAAATATAAATAATGACCAAAATGTATAATAGATACTGTGAAATAGGAAGAAAATGTTCAAATGGGAAGGGGAACTGGGGGCAGCAAGAAAAGAAGGAAAAAATGGAAGCAAATCTTTTGTGAAGAAGGACAGGAAGAGGGGTTCAAGGGAGAGTGGGGCAAGGGGATGAAAAGAGCAAAATGCAAACTCTCTGTGGTGACCATTGTGTACATCTAACATGTACTGATGAACTTACTAATTTTATAAGATTCGACAGAATTTAAAATTAATAAAATAATACATATAACCAAATAGCACACTGAAATTGTATGAAGATAAAAATGTGTAAGAATAAAAAATGTATGACTTCCAAGTGAGGCTTCCTCCAACAATGTAAAAATAACTCAATACTAGGAAATGTATTATAAGAGGAGAAAAATAACCATTGGGAAAAATTAAAAAGTTATCCCAGATTCAACTCTGAAAAAGTGGAATAAATGTTTATTCCCTTAATCTGAAAAAGATACACATACTTCAAGCTCAAATTCTTAAAACTACTCAATGAAAAGTCCTAGAGTTGCTTTGGATAAATCAGCAGCCAAACAAATATATTCACACCTCTAACACTATTTATAACTTTTTCAGCAATATTAGCTAGTCCAATTAAATATGAGAAAAAATTAGGGGTTTGACAATTGTAAAGAAAAAGATAAGTCTGTCTCCATTTGTACATGATCAGTGATATTACATGTCAAAAGAAGTAATGGAGAGACTGCTATAAATAATATAAGATTTTAGTAAATCTACTTTAATATAATATTAATATAGAGAAGTGAAAGCCTTTGTTTAAGAGAACCATAATTTGGATATGGAATGGAAGATGCAATCCTCATTTAATAGCAAAATGCTAACAGATAAAAACATCAGTATAACAAAAGTAAGGAAGATCTGTACGAGGAAACTACACAACAGCCTTATAAAACACCAAAGCAGACTCCGTAGAACAGAAAGTCTGCCCATAACTTGGACATGAAAAGAATTCTGACACATGTAACTAGGAGCAACCCCAAGGCAATGGCAAAGTGAAAAAAGGAAATGTAACTTACATCACAGAAGCTAATATTCCCAGCACTTATAGAATGCTCAAAATGGGAAGCAAAGCCTTGGATTGTTTGATCAGTCTTACATTCTTGCGTCTGGTGGACTGAGCAACTTTGTTGAAGGTAACAGTACGTGATGTAGCAACCACTGCTAATTCCTACCATTTTGTTCTGAGGTTGTGTGTCACTTTGGTTGTTTTTGTGTTGTTTTGATTTTGTCTTCATTGTTTCATCAGGTTTTTTTATCTTTAAAATAAAAAAAATTAAATGGCACAGTGTTACGCTATTCTGTAACGCTGAATGCCTTTTCCTTTCTCTTAAAAGTTTTATTAATAATTTTGTGCTACATTTCTCAATATCCAAATATATTTTGACCTTACATTCTCAGCACGTTTCTGTGCTAGGGTCTTACCCAGGCCTCACTCGCCTCTGCGCAGCTGGGCTCTTTTATGGCCACTTGCTGTCTCTTTGCAGCTGAGGCTTGTGTTCTATGAGAGGAAAGCTCAGTTCGCCACGTAGTTATCGCTCGGAATGTGACTTTGTACGTGAAATGGATAGATAGATATATAGACAGATAGATAGATACAGATAACAAGAGGCTCTTAGATACATACAGTTGTGCCCAGTCTCAATCCTAAAAGGGAAATGCCAATTAAAATTACACGGATCTATTATTTCCCACCCAACAGGTTAGCAAATATCTAGACATTTTTGTGGTGAACATGTGGAGGGAAAGAGGCAAATGTGTGGATTGCTGGTCAGAATAGCTCAGGGAAGGTGGAGAGTAGATAAACATGAAATGGCACCATCAGGAAGCAAGCAGTCAGTCTAGCATGCAGCATACGCTGGGGCACAGAAGACTCGTTTCTTCCCATAGATCAATGGCATAGAAAAATATTTTGCAGAATAAGTGGACCTGAGGCTTCATAGATTTAAAGAGACTACAAAAAGACTTAAATATAACAATCAAATACATGATGCGAACCTTGAGTGCTGATTCAAGTAAAAGTATCCGTTGTAAAAGTGATATTCGTGAGAGCTACGGTAAAACAAACATGGGGAGTAGCCTAAGTCAAGAAATTTTTGTTAATTATTCTGTATAGAGGAATAGTCTTTGTATAAAAACAAAGAAAATTTTACTAGTCTGCAATGCAGAAAGAGCTGTTTCTTAAATGATTTGATTTCTCAGAGTTGCTTCAAGATAAAATAAAACTGGCCAAATGTTGATCATTGACATTGCAATCTATTACCCCTATAATCTACGTTTGAACTTTAGAATTCTGTGACAAAGAGAAAAACAAAACTCTGTGATACAAACTTAAAAATGAACACAGAACTAGTACATTGCCTGTGATCTCTCTTTTTTTAAGGATGGCACCCAGTGCATTATGTATAAAGGGAAGCAAGAAAATTGACTAATTACTGTGAGCTATGTGTTATCTTATCAAATTCTAAAAATCCTTATACAGAATGAAACACTTTTCTCTTGCAATTTCCTGACTTGAGGCATTGATGGAGCAGTAAATAAGCACCAGGCTTTAAGTCAAATCAGTCATTTGTCAAACTCTACAACTGAAACTACTTCATCATTATATCAGTTGCCTCAAATAGTGCAAAATTCTAGGATAGCATCATCCATGTACTTTAAACTTCAGTAAAAGTTAGTAACACCAAAGGAAAAGATATTGTGTGGCAGAAATTTTTTCTCTTTCTTTTTTCTGTCCTTTTATTTAACACTTTGGACTTATTTTTTATTGCTATTGGTGTCAACTGCATGCTATACATTCTTTCCCTTCCAGTTTCAGAATTACTTTCGGTCTCTTATTGTTTTATTCTTTATCCTTTTGTATTTTCAAAATGTCTCAGTTGATGATATCTCACTGAGTATGATCGCACTCTAAGTTTATCATAAAACCCTTATTCTGCATTCCATGAATTAACAAATATTAACGTGCACCTACTGGCCAAATTGTGTGCCATAGGTGGGTTCAGCCCTCGGTGGCATGTTAAACCCTCCTCTGCACTCCTTGAAGCCCACACTTAGACCACCTACTTTTTTTCGAGATATTCCAAGATGTCATGGAAGTGGTTAAGTTGAATTATTCCAATCTGATTGGCTGGGGAGCCCCCTGGGGAGTAGGAAAGTACATTTCTGGGTGTCTCTGTGTGGGTCACAGAGGCATGGAATTTGGTGCCATGTTTATTCCTTGGCTTCTTCTGCTCTGACACTATTCCTCTGCTCTTTTTCTTGGACTAAGTATCTGAATGAACTAAATATCTTTGCTTCACCATGCTCATCCACTGTGATACCTTGGAGCCAGCCAACCACACACTGAATCCCCTGAAACTATGAGAGGTATTAAATCTCTCCTTTAACTGGTGCCGGGTATTGTGTCTCAGTAAGAGAAAAGCTGAGTGAAACAGCCATTAATCCTTTAAACATTCTTATACAATATATTTCTGCCAATGGGAAGAATTTACAAGATTTTACAAGAATTTACAAGATTGCAATGTGAGTGAAGTAAAAAGATGCACATTTTACTGAAATTAATATGCAAATATTAAACTGATTAAAATGTTCAAAAATGTTGCTTGGTTATTAACTGAGATGACACAAGAACACTCACCTTGACAATACCCCGGATGTGCATCTTCGCTATCATCTCTGCCGTGTAGAGAAACATCAATAAAGTGTCCAGCGTAAAGGTCACATACTGCAGAGGAGGGTAGTGCTCGAAGGTCATTGGTGTGTTCATGCACACGGAGATGACACTGATGATGGCACAGATGCGCAGCAAGGAGTGGACCCACTGCAAGGGTGGTTCAGAGTGATGATGAGGCACTCTAAACTGGGACCTTAACTTCATGAACCGCACTATTTAAACATCAATATTAAGGCTAAACTATTACACCTGCACGGAGGCAAGGATGAAGGCAGCAAACATCTGCTAAGTGCATATGATGTGTTAAATATTTTCAACCACTTTTGTAGTGTTTGATTCTCAAAGTAGTTGATTTTCCATATGACACAATGAGATGTAGGAAGGTTAAGAGGCATTCCTAGAGTTGTGCATTCATGAGAGCCAAAAGCTAGATTTACTGCTGGTCAGCTACTCCTAAACCTCTGGTAACACCCAGAATATCAGGCCCGATGATATGCAAAATTCAAGTTCTATGATATTATATGTTAACAATGTACTCATATGAAAGTTGGTGTCACTCTTTTGCTTTATTTGTATTACAAGCACCTAGAAATTGGGGCTACATTCCACTTATTATAACATCCCTAGTATCCAGTGAGCTACCATAGATTACAAATGCTCTTAAAATCCACTGATATGCAACACTCCCAATCTACAGAATTTGGTTTCTAATTGTATCATATATAATCTGCTCGTGTGAAAATTAATTTTAAAAATCTGGCTTTATCCTATATTTTGAAAGCATAATAAGTGGAAGTTTGTCTTTATTTTAGAGAAATTATTTTTAGCTCAGAATCTCTTTCAAAATTCTAAAAAGTAAGTTTCTATGCAAGTCTAACAGTACATACACTATCTAAAGATTTTCCTTAATGCCAAAGTAAGAAGAAAAAATTAAAATGATGAATATGTTTACATGTGTATATGCACAGGGCACATAAACACTCACATATATTTTATTATGAAAAATAATACTCAGGATGAAAAATAATTCCATCTATGTGCTAAAGTCATACAATTAATGTAACTAGTGAATTTAGTACACCATTCTTAGACATAATTTAAATACTATTTAATGAATATCTTCAATATATATATATGATCATGTTAATTCATTGATTTTACACTCAACCTGAAAAGAAAGTGTTTAGTTTGGTAGATAGACTCTGCAGGTGTGCAAACACTAGTAAGTTCTTAAGAGAAAAAGTAAAACAGATGGCGAGAATTTTAGAGTCAGACACTTGTTGGCTAATGACTGGATTTTAATATTTGCCTGGCAGTTACATTTGTATAAAGACATTATATCAATAATTCTGTAACACATAAGGTATATAGGATTCATTTATTTTAAGGATTGATATACTTTTCATACAGTTTAGAAGCACTCCTGTAAATAGCAGTGTTGAAATTTTGCCCCATCTGGACCTCCAACATGAGTTTGAAGAAAGAATCATAGGTAATATTTGTAATGTCAATTAGTGCCTCTGAGGCTGTATCTGTGACACTACTTTCTTCAGCAAGTCTCAGAAATTATGGGGGAGACACACAAAAAATTTAGTGAATATTCTATCTTCCATTCAATTCTCTAAACATGAATGGAAGATCTATCAAGTGTGATGAAAAAATACAGTGAATGTTAAATTTTTTTAAATGTATTACAATAAAAATATAGTGTCTTTAATCTGCTTCAAAATACTCCCCCTTGCTTTGAACACACTTATCCTAGCATTGCCTACACTTTGTGGAATGGTTCTGCAAGTTTTCTCTCATAACTGTCTTTAGCTGTGCAGTCCTGGCTATCTTAATGTACTGAAGGATGCAAAATGCTTAACTTTCATAGTCATTATGGCTTTGGGGAAGAGCCAGAATTCTCAGTCACAAATGTGGTCAATAAGGTGGATGAAAACAGTGCAATTTTCTTACAACCCTGGCTTTCTGTTGGGTGGCTCTGAGCAGTAGCATTCAGTGTGTTACTTTTTCTTCTCTCCCTCACAGCTCATAAAGACAATTACAAAAGAGAACTTCCAGAACTGCTTCAGAAAGTGGCAAGAACAACGGTATGAGTGTGTTCAAAGGTCCTGGGTTCAATCCCCACTGCTGAAAAACATAAAGAATAGTTTTGTCTTCTAAGATCAGTCTAGGAAGTAGAATTCTCTCTACATTGTGGCCCTAAGAACAGCAATTTCAGAGTAGGGGTGGAAAGAACCAGACCAGCTGGTGTGTCTTATGTAAGGAGCTCGGAGCAGCACCTCATCCTTCCCTTTGAATGGTTCCCAACTTCCAGACGCTGACAGTCATTCATGTTTCAGTGTAGCTGGAACAGACAGTTCAAAGCCAAAGGTACATGAGGTTTGAATTTATGTATCACATTTCCCTTATATCAGCATGTACTTCCCAGACTTCAAAACGAAACTTACTGGCTTGTTAATCCAGAGTATGTCAGCATTGTCTGACAGAGATTCATCAGGACCAAAGTCAGTCACAGGCTGGGCTTCCACCCTGGAACTCTGCTTCCGTTTGAGCATGCTGACGGTAGTGTTATGGGGCAGGTACAAAACCACAGTCTGGGAAAAGAAAGAGCGCTTTGGTCGTCACCTAATTCATCTCGGTCTTCCTCAAACACATCAAATCACTCATGTATGTTGATGCATTTGTAGATCACACACATTTTATTCAAGTGTATATAACAAATCTGTATATGAATTATAAAGGAATGAGACAAAATTAATATTAATAAAAGTTCAGTTTTTCTTTCTCCCAACTCAATAGTTTACTTCATATTCTTCCTGAGCAGTTTAGAAATGAATGGTGTAGAATAGATGGGGTATAATAGCTTACCTCATAGCCTACTTCTATTATTAGGGAATTTTTTGAGAAAGTGTCCATATGCCTGAAGGTGTATCTACCTCAAGACAATGTGTGCTATGCAACTGCTGATCAATCTAGATGAAATACACCGAGCTCCACCCAGGGTTTCCCCCTGTGTTAAATTAACACGACATTCACAGACATCTCCTATTTCCAACAATCGTCCCAAATATATCTCTCAATTTTGTACTTCCCAGAAAGGAACAGTAGAATCTACTTCAGGTGGGGATTTTTAAAAATTTAATTTTATGTGTGTAGTGATTATTTCAATTGTTCCAGTTACTCTGAAGTAAATTCTTCATCGGTTTGCACTGGAGAAGGAGATAAGGTACTGGCTTGCTGTGGGGTTTTCCACAACTCTGAGTCCTTTGCCTTCTGATCTGTGCGGCCAGCACTGCTACCTCCCATAGATGAGCAGCCACTGAAGGTGGGGGGCTACTAAATGCCCATCCCTTGGAACACAAATGGTAACTATGTGTAATATAATGTAAGAGACACGTTGCCAAGGCAGGGAGTCCACAGTGAGACTCCCTATCTGATTAATATCTGGATTGGATCTAAAAGAAAGTAAAATATCTAATGTCTTTTCAATATGTAATTAAGTTTAGAGTTCTCAGTAGTGTTGTATTATGTAATCTTCACCATAGACCTAACAGAAAAATCATTGTTTTTCAATACATGCATACATGAGAAATTCCAACATCAATGCTGATAACCGCTTGACATAAGAAAACTTGAAATTTCAAACAAGATCTAGCTGATTACAAAGTGTAAGCACACGGAGGTGGCTGGGCTGGTGCTAAGGACTATTAGGAGCAGAGGAGATCTCTCCTGGTAGGCAATGTGCAGCTGTGCAAATGCCGAGTCAGGAAAAAGGAGTCATCCTAACACCAGGAGTGTTCACTGGCTCCTGTCGATGGCCCGTGGAGCTGCAGGAGGAAACCCGAGCAAGCACGAGTGCCATTCCATCCTTCCTGGAGCGCAAGAAGGACAAAACTGTGTTTGCTGCGTGGGTGAGAATACACACTTGTAACTTCCACTGGGAGAAGAGTAAGACACAGTCACTCAAAGCGGCGCAACTTGGACTCCTACTCAGCTGTGAATCCTCTCCTCGGAACGGTGCGTGTCTACTCTCACCCTGTGCTGCTCAGTCCACCTGAGTAGCACCTCTGCCTAGCTCTCCTGTTCCCAGAGGAAATCAAACTAATTGGCTCTCTGACGTGCTAGGTATTTCCAGACTCTTATTGCCTGAAATGCTGAGTTTGGATAGAGGCATTGCAGTAGGTTTCGCTAATTAATTTTATTTTACATAATTGGAGTTAGGGACTCTTGACATCCTATGTAAATGTATGCAAAATATTCAAATTATGCTTGCTTTCTGATTTACTTTGCAGGGGGAAACATCTGGTGGCCTTGATTGGAGATGCCACTTAAACGACAGTCTTCTACATATCCAAAGACTGGATGCAAAAAATTGGAAATCCTTCAAGATGACAGAACACAAATGAGGGAATAAAAGCGCACTTTTACAATGGAATCCGCAAGTTAGAGCAGGAATCTCATAGATCTAGCCACAGTGCTTTTTCCACTGAGCCAGGGTTACTGATGGCCCTATGAATTCCATGTGCCTCTCACTACCAATATGCTACCTGAAGAAAAATTGATTTTTGATTGACTTATATAAAGGAATATATACCTAGAATTTAATTTTTTTAAAAAAGTGGTAGATATTTTAGCTACATTTAATCAATCAGAACAGGGCAATCCTAACTGAATGACATTGGTTGTCACTTACTTTGATGTTCCTTTTCACCTGCTGTCAGCATGTTCCCCCAATCAAACAGTACCCAAAGAATCACTAGTCCAAACTCCAAAAAAAGTACCTTAACCATAAGTACCTTACAACTCAACAAGGAGCTCCTGAATCCCAGAAATTTTGACTGGCTTAAAAATATTAAATGAGAGCCAGGCATGGTGGCACATGCCTACAATCCCAGCATCTGGGAGGCTGAGACAGGAGGATTGCTACATATTCAAGGACAGCCTGGCCTACATGGTGAGTTAAAGTCCAGCCAAAACTACATTGTAAGACCCTGCCTCAAAAAATGTAAATGATATAACATAAAGCATTTGAGTAGTAACTTTATGTTACAAATATGAGGAATCTAAGATTAATTTGAGGCCACTGATTTGAATAATTTTCCTTTACACATAGTAACGTTGCTTTACACCATCATTCATGTTGAATCCATATTTGAGCATAGATACTAATATTCTTTACATAAAGACCAAGAGGGATATTTAAGTATCCTAGATAAGCTTAGTGTTTTGACAGGAAATTGTTGCTGTATGTCTCTGCCTTACCACCATTATGTTTTTTTAAGTAAATATTTTTCCTGTTTCTAGAGATGTCTTCTACAAAGCAGTGCACTAAATTTGAAAAACAGGGATTTCAACAGCTTTTTCACACTTATTTAAATCGTCTCTATTTAAACTGCAATATTGGGAAACAGGCTGTGCAGCTACAATACGCTCATGGATAAATCTTTTACTTGGAAACTGCTAACAGCAACACCAGGAGAAAACATGCTTTGGTCCATTGCTTGTTTTTAAATGGTCAAGATCTAACTGGGATTTCATCTCACCCCAGTAGGATGGGCCAGCATCAAGAAATCATCCAATAACAAGCGCTGGCGAGGCTGTGGAGAAATAGGAACTCTGCTGCACTGCTGGTGGGAATGCAGACTGGTGAAACCACTGTGGAGATCAGTATGGAGATTCCTCAGCAAACTAGGTCTGGAGGTCCCACTCAACCCAGCTATCCCCCTTCTGGGGATTTTCCCAGAAGATCTGAAAACAGCATATCGCTGTGATATATGTGCACCCATGTTTATAGCAGCACAATTTGTAATAGCTAAATCATGGAAACAACCCAAATGTCCATCCACAGAGGGCTGGATTAAAAAACTGTGGTATTTTTACAGAATGGAATATTATTCAGCTGTAAAGAAAGACAATCTAGGGGCTTTTATAGGCAAATGGTCACAATTAGAGACCATACTCATAAGTGAGGTAAAGCAGATGTGCATGTGCAAACAGCGTACAGTATCATTAGTGTAGGAACCTGGAGGGGAGAATATAGATCGGGAGGGATGAAAGGAGGCTGCTCAAGGGTAGAGAGCAATCAGGATGAAGGGAAGGAGAGGAGGAAGAGGGGGATAGCTGAGTAGGTGTGTATGTATGTGCGGGATGGCTGACGTGGTTGCACTGTTGTCTCATGTCATATTGATGAGGTAAACAATCGATGATAAGTTGTTTGATCAATCTTGTATGTCTATTTGTGTTGCCCTGAGTATACACTTTGAAGCTACCAATGTGTAATACAACAACCATTGTCAATCCCCTGCCACCTTATCTGTAGTTCGGTTTTTGTACTGTTCTTGTGCTACTGTGTGTATGTTTGTTAGTGTTTTTGTTCTTTTACTTTTAAAATTAAATGGTTAAGATCTAGTTTTATAATCTGTGATAGCAGTTTAGCTTCTATTGGCATATCTTTTCTTTACTTCATTCTTGCCCTCTCTTGACCAAATTAAAATAAAAATATTTTTTCTTTAACTGTGAGACCATTGCTGCCTAAGGGAATTTCTCCCCCTTGTACTCTCCTCGGCTCTGAATGAAAGTCCTTGAGCTGTTCTGCATTATAGTTTCCAGCATGACTTCTTCCGCTTTACCATTGGCCCATCTGCTATGCCAAAACTTTTAAATCAGCGTCTGTTCTTATAGTTTCCACCACCATCTGTTAGTTCCAGCTACCATTGTTAAACTGTCCCTATTTGCAGATGATATGGTTGCGGTACAGAAAATCCTAACACTTTCGAAGAATGAGCTCATGAATTTGGTAAAGTTGCATGATGTAGAACCAACAGACAATAATTAATAGCATCTCTGTATGCTGATAACAAACTACATTTTAAAAAATCCTATTTACCACAACTACAATAATAAAATATCTATGAGTAAGTTTAACCTAGGAGGTTAAAGATCTATACAATGGAAACTATAAAACATCAATTAGCAGAAATTGAAGGAGACAAAAGCAAATGGAAAAATTACCCAGGTTTTAAAATTGATAAAATTAATATTTTAAGGCAATGCATTTTCCAAAGGTCTGAGATAGTCTATCCTACAAATCAGAAAATCTCAGCTTATCTTGTTTCTCATTTGTTCCCTCATTCACACTGCAAATATTATGCACCCACTGTGGTATGTGCTCAGTGTATAGCACAGAATGTAAAAGACATTCTCAGGTCTTAGAAGTTCCCTTCTTTATTTCTCTTATGTTCTCTGGACACTGAAAATCACCGATTTTACCCAGACTTCCTATCATATACAGACTCAAGTGCTCTACTCACATTTTCCAAATATACCACCATTCTCCAACTTTTTTCAGGGACTTCAAATCCTTTATCCCAGCGGTGTGCTCTTTGTGTGCCCCGTCCCGAGTCAGCCATTCCTAATTCCCTAATTTAACTTGTGAGCAAATTTTATCTGTGTGTGATTGGTTGTAACCAAAAGTGTAAAGAAGTATCCCACTTTAGTAACCTCACAGTACCTGTTTTATTCTAAAATAAGAAAGAAGAAAAATGTCATTGGTTTGCTTTTTATTCCTATTTTGTGATTCGCTTGAGGTTTGGACAAGGTGAGCTGCCTGCTGGGGTCACACAGTGAGCATGTGATAAACCACCAGGAAGCCAGGTCTGTCCAAGATTGAGCACGGTGCTGCCTCTCCTTGAAGTTTTCTCTCAGTCAGACCCTTCCAAGGCTTTCTGAATGGAACCTGCTTTCCCAGAGAACAGACAGGGTGGTCTCCCAGTTCCTGCCGCTCCCATGCCTAAGTGGTGGCATTCAATCAGAGCGCAGCTGCTCCTAGACCTGAAACGCTGAACGCTGCAACACCGGACCTCTCCAGCCAGCCTCCCTCAGGCCCGTGGGGACCCTTCGCTGGGGAACTGCTCCAGGCTGGATGCACCTTTCCCTTTCATCTGGCTGGCCTGGAGGGAAGACAGGCAGCTGGGCTGTTTTCTCTCTGCATCAGAGCCTGGAACCCTGTGTTCTCCCAGCAACATCGGAGACAGTGTAAGGTTAGCAGGAGAATTAACATATCCTGGAAATTTCAACCCCTGAGGGTCACAGCAACAATGGGTATCTCTGCAATGGGCCAATGTTTCCCAGTGGTACAAGATCACGGTGGTTGATTTCCAGTTTACTTTTCTATGGAAGGAAAACCCTTGATTCCGCTGTGCTGGCTGTCTTGTCCCCTCTCTTCTTTCCTTCCCCTTCCTGCCTCCAGATGTTACTGCCCCTTTGGGGTTTTTGCTCATCTCTGCCTCTCCGCTTTGACTTTTGTGAAATCAGGATGTATCTCTGAAAAAACAGCTTGTTAAGCGCTGTCCCATCCCAGGAGGCCCAGTAGGTTACCTGAGACAGTTACCACGCAGAGGAAGCTTGACATTTCCAAGTGCTTTTGCCCAAAACAGACCCTTTTTGGTTTTTTTATCTTTCCTCAGCATACTGATTAGAAAGAGGAAAAATGTCCTTTGCTTTGTATACTGATTCTATTTGCTAAATCCCAAAGAAAAACAACATGCTATTTTTCTCTGATTCTTTCTACAAATATCCTAAAAACAATGCGATTACCTCGCCAGGGTTTGTGCTATGTATTTATTTATTTTTTAATTTTGAAACTGAAGTTTATTTGACCTTTAAAAATTATTGAGTCTGAGCCCATCATGGTGGTACATGCCTGTAATTCTACCAGTTTCACCAGCCCTTGTCATTCTCTCCACGATTAGAAAGCATATAGCCTTCTAATTGTTCAGTTATTCTGAGTACAGTGTGGGTACGGGGAAATGTTAAGGAGAGACCGTCCCGGTTAAAAATCCCCACAGGATTTGTACTAACAAGTTTTCTTCTCTCAGAGGAATCTCTAAAGTGTCTTCCCTCCCTCGCGAAGTGCCACAAACTTCACAGCCTGTCACGATCACCATCCAGTGACAGGCATTGCGTCCTGATGAGCCGATATGTCATTTAAATAATACGGAAATCATAAAAAGACTTTCTAAAGTTTTTGTGGTGCTGGGGATGGTAACCCAAGGCCTCAGGCATCGTAGGCAAGTGCTCTACCGTTCAACTGTTTTCCCAGCCCAAACACCTATTTTTTTTTTTTCTTTTTTTTTTTTTTTT
>PVLD010018369.1:0-39186 GCA_004027595.1 Dinomys branickii | reverse complement strand
GTGCATGTTTTGCTATAATGAAAGAAACTGGGCAATCGAAGCTCATCCAGCACTGGTTATGGAAGCTGTGGCTACCTCAGTCCCTGACGGCGATGGGCAGTCCTAAGAAGGTATAGTGAAGAGGGAATGTAAGAGACACTTATGAAAAATTAAGAGAGTTGTAGGGTTACCAACAGTATGCACATTGACCCTATATATACACACATACATATGTAGGGCTCTACACCCATTGATTTCAGCTGTCTTCCTTACCAGAGGAGCTCAGGACCTCACTCTTGCTGTGGGTGGCTGTGGTACTTTTCAGGGGGGCTCTGGTTCTTATTTTGAGCATCATCACTTCCTGGCTCCAGTGTAGATCACCCCTCTGCTAGCACAAGTCCTTCCCCCTACTGGCACAGGCTTTCTAGCTTCTACCACTGATCTTTGGGCCTTCCTAGCACAGATGCATGAAACAGGCCTGCATAAGACATTGTCATGGGCTCTAGGTCTTCAGCTGGACTCATGCAGGACATTATCGTGGGATCCAGGCCCTCAGCTGCATTCTTTGGTCTTTAGTGTGTGGACAGATTTCCTCCACTCTCTTGTATATGATTCTTTGGGTGACTACTACAAATAATCTTGTAAACTATATGTCCTGTATTGTTTCTCCTTACAAAAAGAAAACCCCAAACCATGACAGGTTGGTGTATCACTGCCCAAAATACCCAGCAAGGTGCAGAGAGATGAGCTTTGGGGAGGTCAATAAAGTGTCAGCACAATTATTCGTTCTACAACCCCTGTAAATCCCAGTGGGGCATTGGTACCCAGCTACATGCAAACAGAAGCATCCAAAAGACAAATGGAGGAGGCATTCAACAAAAACACATAAACGTACTTTCACCACTTAAAGATGGTAGTTTGAAGAGAAAGAGATGTTTAACCTGATTTAAGCATTTCATGACATGTACATGTATTAAAATACCACCTGCACCCTATTTATATGTACAGTGGGCCCTTGAGTGAAGGGCAGCCTGGCATAGGAGAAACTTGGGTTATATCTGGAATTTCAGGTTTAGCTTACGCCCAAATTCTTGAGCTACAACCCAAATACTAGCCGCTTGTGCAGTTGTGAACAAAGACTTGAGATGGGGAAAGTGCATGTGCGCATAGGTAAGCTCCAGGCTGAGCCCGGTGCACATTTGTGGGTGCGACCTCGATGAGTGCTCCGTGTGATCACTGTGACTCCTCCTGTCAAAATGGTCCTGAAAGCTAGGAGAGAAGGAAAGAAGGGAAAGGAAGGGAGGGAAAGCGATCACAATGGAGAAGAACAAGTTAAAGCAAAGGCAGAAACAGAAACCCAAGACCAGTTTTGAGTTCTGAAAAGATTGAGACCTGGTGAGCCAGGAGCAGGTCCTAGTGGGCGACAGACTCCCAAAGAGAGAAGCACACCAGGGCCAGAGTCCTGCCTTTCTGTGGAGGGGCCTCTCCTTCCAGCAGGGACCGCCTCCCTTCCATCCCCCTCCTGCCAGCCGAAGGCATCACCTTGAGTGGCGAGTGCAGTAGGGACCGTTGTTTCTGGTAACCTAGCACATTTTATAACTTTTGGTGAATACCCTGGGAAAATTAGTGTTTCTGGCAAATTATGCCCATTATATAACCAATTTTTATTATGAAGAAGTTAATTAAGAGGTGCTTTGGGAAGTTTAGAGCACATTATAGGAATTTCTACTATTTCTTATGGGAAAAATAGTCCTGACTTATAACCAATTTAAGTTACAACCAGCCCTTGCAAATGCACTGAGTTTGTTAGTCAGGGTCCACTGAATAACATGTTTTTATATATTAGTTAAAATCATTTTTTAAATTGTCTATTAACAGATCAATGGATAAAGAGAATGTGTGTGTGTGTGTGTGTGTGTGTGTGTATCAACCATAAAAAGGGTAAATCTGAGTCATGTGTAGGTAAATGAATGCACCCCGAGACCATAATGCAAAGTGGAATAAACCAGCACAGAAAGTGAAATGTCACATGGCTTCTCTAAATGAGAGACCCAAAATATGAATAATGTAAAGAGCAAAATACAAGAGCCAGCGAAGGAGCAGGGAGGCTGTGCCTGCAGAAATGGGAGGGGCTTGGGGAAGGAGGGAGAGGGGACCAGGGGTACAGAGGTCAGCCTGAGGCATGAGGATGTGTCACACCCCAGATAAATGTGGTTACTGTGCATTGCAAGCATATGTTAACAGAAAAGATGAATTAAAAGTAGAGATCAATAAGGAAGAATGAATGTTTTGCGTAGCAAAGAGGGCACAGTGTTTGTTACAGGAAGAGATGAGGCTGCAGTCCCGAGGCCGGCAGAGGGCAAGCACAGCCCAGGCACATGGAGGGAGAAGCTTCCTCTCAGGTGCCCCGAGCTCTCCCCAGCTGCTGGAGAATGGAGGTGGCTGCTGAGTTGGACGGCAGAAGCCAGGGGCTTCCCGACTCCCCCAGGTGGGCAGCCAGGCTGGCACAATGACCACATCCACCCAGGAGGCCAGCTCTGTGGACTGAGGAAGGGACACGGGGAAGAGGAGGGCCTTCTGGCCCCACCTCTGGGACTCTCAAACCTCATTACAATTCCTCTTTGGCAAAAGAAACATAGCTCACATAATTGCAAACTCTTCAGATGGAGAGCGCGCCTTATATTCTTAGCCAGAAGGACAAATGGAGTGGATCTGCCGACCCCAGAAGACAAGAAGATGAACTGGCTTTCTTGTCTTTGTGGGAACATTCAGCTCCTGCTCTTGGAATCAACATTTCTGGTTTCTCCACCTGGGTTTTTGTGTGTCTGATCAACACTGTTACACCAAGTGTCGTGCTTCTCTAGCTGGTAGACCTCATACCCTGGGACTTCTTGGCTTCCATGACCGTGTGAGCCAGTGTTCATTACGTACACCGGCTCACCAGGAGAACCACTCTATACACGTTTCCTGTTGATTCTGTGCCTCTGGAGAATCCCAACAGCCTGGCCTTGAAAAGTGCTTTTGTGATAGCAGTTACCCCTAAGGAGAAGGGAGAGGGAATGGGACCAAAAGAGATGTACAGGCACTGTTAGCTAAAACTATAATGCTTAATTTTTAGAAAAATAAAAGACTTGAATAAAAATTTTACAGATGGCACCATGTTACAGAATATATCAGTAGTGGACAGGTGCAGAGGCGTTTGTTACAGCATGCTCTTCGTTTCTACATACTTGATCTGTCTCCTTACTAAGAAACATTTAATGCGAGAAAGAATCCAACTTCACAATGAAGAACGAGTTTTCTTTATCCGTTCAGTAAGAGGCTGAGAGACAGAGAGACAGAGAAAGGAGGCTGGGCGTATTCTGGCTACTCTTCCA
This sequence comes from Dinomys branickii, assembly GCA_004027595.1. NCBI lineage: Eukaryota > Metazoa > Chordata > Mammalia > Rodentia > Dinomyidae > Dinomys > Dinomys branickii. Next base: position 35,830 of record PVLD010018369.1, on the reverse strand, counting down.
CAAGCCAGAAGCCAGCACTCTCTGCCCCCAGGAAGCGACCTTGTAGTCAAGGCAGAGGGGAATCAACAAGGTCATCTCCCTGAGTGTTAAATGCTCTGATGGAATAAAACAGAGGAAAGTGACAAAGAGTGACCCAGAAACTCTTATATTTTTATGAAGTGAATGGGGAGAGAATATCACTGAGATAGCACTTGCTCTGACTTGTAAACAATGGAAATAAGTCACTCAGAAAACAGCCAGAGAAGTCTGTGAGGAGCAATCAGGAAATGCGAAGGCCCTGCAGCCACACTATGTCCTGAGAACTGAGAGCAGTGGTTTGGAGGCATGGCCAGCCCGACAGGGAGAGGTGGTCGCAAGCGGGGAGGCCTGGCAGGAATGCAGGTGGAATGCAATAGGCAGCCAGGGGCCAGTGGGCAGATGAGAGCTGTCAGAAAGGGAAAAGAGGGCCCAGTGTATTGTTAAGTTATCACTGCTTAAACAGTGCACTGCTGAAGGAAGAGGCCGCAAAGCAGGAAGGAAAACAAGGGCACCTGGTAGGAGGTCAGACAGGACGTTTAAGCAAAAAGTAATGTTGGCTTGGAAATGGGTCTTGTGCCTCCGTTACATATACTGAAAATGAAATATTAACAGTACATTGACAAGTGGGAAAAACCAGGTTATAAAACAGTGAGACAGTAAGATACCGCATTTGCCCTGAAAATGCATATGGTCCACACAGCACGATGCTGGGAAAGATACATGTGGATGTTGGGCAATTCCCAGTGACCCGTCCTGTTCTCTAGGACATTTGCTATACGGCTTACTTTCCTTTCATTGACCAGTATTACCTCCAACTTCACAACCAGTGCTATTTCTGGTGAACGATGACACCAGCTTCCTCTCAGGTTCTCCTGACAAACGTTTTAGACAAGTTCTGCTGGCCCTCTGCTCTCACTCTGGACTTGGTCCACTGTAAGCATCTGATTTTCAGTGGCTGGGAATGAGGCAATGGTAGAGGTTCATTTCAGAAGGCTAAATGTAAGAATTCTACTACATTCCTTTGCTTGGGCCTCTACAGCATAGCACCGGATGGAGTGGCTTAAACACCAAAATTTAATGACCTCATCATTGCCCAGGCTAAAAGTCCCAGGTCAAAGTGTCATGAGGCTTGGTTCTGCTGAGTCCTCTCTTGTACATGGCTATGTCTTCACTTGGTCTTCTCTATCTGTGGGTTCACATCCTAAGCTATTCTTCTTATAAAAGTACCAGCCACATTAGATTAGGACCATGCTCGTGATCCCACTTCAAATTAATTACCTTCGTAAAGAGCCTATCTCCAAATACACGCACATCCTGAGGCTGTGAAGATTAATTCCTCCGTGTATGAACGCGGGATTTGAAGGAGGGTGCAACTCAGCCCGCCCTGGCTCAGAGGTGAATGGTTGGGAGCTGCTCCTGTGCAAACACGAGGCGCTCACCCCAGCAGAGCGTGTAGGGTGAGAACAGTCAGTGGCAGGGGCACTGGGAGTGAACCCGAGAGAGAGACAGAGCCTTGGTGTGGCCAGGCCAGGGGAGGCAGGCTAGAGGAGAGTGAGGACATCCAAGGGTCCAGAAGCAGCTGGCCATGGTGCCTGCTTGGTCCTCTGCCCAGACTCACGTTCACAGCTGCACAGTGGCTGCCACCAGGAAGCAGGACACCAGAGATGGTGCAAAGCCCTCAACAGGACGTTCCAAACTTAGTGTCCCTTTAGGGCCAGCACATTGCTCCTGCACCTGGTACAGAGCACCATGGCCTCTGCCGTCTGTGCAGGTCCACTTGTCCCACAGGATCTCACTTCTCAGTCCCCCTGCACACCCCAGGCTCACGTCTTTCATGGACAGTGCTGCTCTTATCAGGGTTTGTGTGTGATTACTTTCTCTGTGTGCTGCTCTGCCACATGGGGTGGAAGGCTCCTGAGCGAAGTCCTACCTAGTCTTTATCTCTGTCACTGGTGAAGCCTGCCACACGCCTGGCTCCTGGCAGGTGCTCAACAGTGGCTTTTTGAATAAATGAGCTAATTCTATTTGGTGCCAAACAGAATTAAATAAGAATCCAGCAGCTGACATTTGAAAATGTCGGCACTACTGATTCACCTGTGTCGGGGAAGGGACTGCTTTCTGGGATGACTCGGTGGCTTGCACACCTGTCAGACTGTCGTATCCTCTTTACCGTGGCTGCTCATTACAAGGAGAGACAGTTACTCAGGAGCCAGGTATTTTTGTACAGTTGGATTATTATGTCTGGAATTTAATGTTGTTCTGTCCTGTGATATTTGCCTCAGGGTCAGTAGAGAGGTAAACATCCTCACCCCCTATTCCTGTTCAATGTCATGATTTAGCAGGAGGGTCAGACCTATCACACTCTGCTTTCTGAAGCTTTAGATATGATTTGTTGGATCTTTGACTTTATAAATATTTTCCCAATATGTTAATAAGCAGTAATTATTGCTCAATAGTTTAATCTTCTTTAAATGTCACCATTCCATTTGGCAAGTGAGTTTCTATTAGGGGTGGTGTATATACTAGGCCGTAGGCTTGTACACAAATTTTTATACAATTCTTATGGTAATTATGTGCACAAGCACGATAGGATGTTGCATCTTTCCAGACCTCCATCAAAGCCAAGTGGGAATTCTTTTACAGAGCGAGAGCATCTGCATTCCCTACAGCACAGCCTCGTGTGCGGTGCCCAGGGAGCAGTTCCCTCACCACTCTCTCCGGAGGCAGAGTGCTGCGATGGTTTAGCTAGTGCTGTCACTACCGTCTTAGAAGATTTAGCATAAGGAAATATTTAAGAAGCTGTTGCAAGTTGCCAGATTGAAAACAAGAACAGGTACCTTTCCTCAATTCCAAGTGCTTGCCCAGCAGTTTAAGGAAATCAACCCCACTACACAAGTAATTAGCGATTAGATTAGATGACCCACATCTACTTCTGAGATTCTTCAGGTCCACAGAAAAAGCAAATTTGTTACAATAGACTTTACCATACCAACCACACTTTTGATGAGCTGCAGTGCTTAATGGATAAAAGTCTGTGATCCCAAGAAAATGTGAATCATATGGCTTTAGGAAAGTTATAAAATTTTTCTGAATTTCAGTTTCTCTATCTGTCAGTTGGGAATAAAAGCCTTAACAAACACTTGACATACACTAAGATCTCGATCAACTATTGGTAAACTGGGTGTTGCAGTTAACACTGCTGTTACTGCCGTCATCCTTATGATGCTTTAGAACACGTTTGGGGGGGGGGGGAAAGAACACATTTATAATTTGAGAACAATATTCTAAAGATATTAATGAGAAACTAGTTAAATAATTTTTGTGTGCTGGAAATTGAACCCAGGACCTTGTGCTTGCCAGGCGGGTGCTTATGCCACTGAGCTATAACCTCAGCCCATAAACTGGTTAAATATCTTCTCCATATAAAAATTATATAAACATGGATGATGAGATTCTCCATCAGTTGATCATTTATGTTCTAAGATAAAGCATTTTGATGCCCTGGAATTAGATTTAATTGTCAGAATACCCAGTCTCATTACCACTAGAAAGACAAATTTGATAGTGGAAACAGTTCCTCAAAGATTTATTTTAAATGTCCTACAGGAGACAACAATTCATAGGATTTCATTGCGTTATAACCGGGGAATAAGTAGAATCAGAATATAAACCGAAAGGTTTTGATCTTTCCTTACAAAACTCAGCAGAAGCTCTTTCAAGAAAGGTAATCTGTGTGAATCTTTACCGATCCTCACTCTCAGCTGAAATGGGTTTCAAATCTCAAACTGGAAAGTTTCCCTCTTGGCTCAGCTACCTGTGGATTTTGGTCCAGTGATCCTGTCTTTGTATGGTAGGGAGAAGAGCTTTCACACCAAAAACTTCCCCATTAGTGATGGAAAAACATGTTGGAGGAGACCACGGCAGCTGGCGATGAAGCAGGTCTCCTGCGTGCTCTGAAGCAAGGAAGCGCATTCCCAGGCTCTTAAGATTATGATGACAGTAAAGCTTTAAGACACTGCTTCATGACAGATCTAAGGAGAGACTAGTCAGTCCCTATTATGAACCAAGTCATGCCTATGTTCTACCAGTTACTCTTCACATAAACTTTAACAAAAGAAGAGTATTGCTCATCAGCCTGAAGCATTTCAGAAATTAGAGAGAAATTAGTTACCTGTGGTTATACAGCTGGTGAAACACAAAACTGGGTTCAAGTCCAAAAGTCCGAGCTCCTTCGGTTCTCTCAGGCTGTTCTTTTCCTTTTATTCAACAAGTGTCTCTAAGAATCCATCCTTTTAGGTTGATTAGAATTCTGCTGCAGAAATAGTGGTAAATGAGACCTACTTCCTACTGTCTGGCCTAAAAGATGGGAAAGTATCAGTGAGAAAAGTGACAAAAGAAGGCACAGAGCAGAGCCACCACCCAGCCTCTCTCACATTATGTGGGTCGGAAGTGTGTTTTCAGAGTCACGCTTAGGACACCAAGTAGAGTTATCAGGGCAAAGCTGAACCACTTTCTGGCTTCCCTTTGCTAATAAGACCCTCTCGATGTCTCATGCCCATGCCCAGTGCTCTTCTGCAAGGACATTCCTAAAGCGTCCTGCATCCCCCACACCTCCATGCTGCCAGCCAATATGGTCTTCAGAATGAGGGGAGAAGAAAAGTGAGCAAGAAGGTAACAGGGTGACTGCAACTATGTTTTAAAGCAAAAACGCAACTTTCCTCTCAGAGATGCTCATGCACTTTCTTCAAGACCCCCGTTGAATTTTGAGGGACATCACCCCTTGCTTGAAGGAGAGCATAGATCTGCAGAACAGGGCCTTAGGGCCACACGTATCAGAATTCCTTGCTTTGTGCTCTCTCCCGCACTGACCCACCAGGAAGACTAATGGGAGCTGAAGCTGTGTTGCAACTAGAGCAGGCTCCAAGTTATGAGAGTCACAGGTAGCTTTTGTGATCGGCAGCCCCCTCCTTCTGGGCCCTACCTACCCCATCCACAGTCACTGACCCACACACAAAGAGTCTTCATGCTCTCATCCATGTTCTATTATCTTTGATGAGATGCTAGAAGAGTCAGGTCTCCTTTATTATTTGGCATAGCTTGATTGGGATTCTATTCTGTGCTAGGCAACGCACCATGGGCCGGGAATATTAGGAGGGAAGCCTGGAGGGACCTGACATCTCCCACCTACTCATCTAGACTAGAAGCTTCAGCTGTGGTCCCAAGAGATGAGTCCAGTGGTCCAGCTTGGCCCTCACCCCAGAGTCCTGCATGGGCAGTAGACAGCAGCCATCCAAAGAAGAGCATAGCTAAAGCTAAGGCCAAGAGTAGCCATGTTTTTGCTGACTGGACACCAAGTCCTCTCCGGAAGGGGGTCAACACAGGCCTGGCCATGTTGGCTACAATGTCACTGTCTGGGGTGCCAGCTCAGAAGGCCTTCAAGGAAGTACTGGGGTGAATGGGCAATGTCAGAAAGAGACACTGTGATAGACTGAGGCATGTGTAGGACTGTGCCTCAGTGAGTCTCCTCCCCCCCCCTTTCCTTCCCCTTTTATACACCCATCTTCCACTGTCTTCTTAGATGCCAAGGCTGAGAAGAAGACACTGACCACAGCCGTGCTGCTTTCTCAACACAGTGGTCTTCAGAGAGGAAGGCAAGAGGCAACCTGTCTGGACCACCCAGGTTTGCAGACTCCTAGAGCATTGTTCAAGGCCTCGCCCTCAGCCATTGTTTGGGCCTCCTTTCCAGATCCTCTCCAAAGGCCCAGAATTTCTCAAGTGCAGTCAGAGTGTCCATCTGGACCTCTGTCCAGAGTGACAGCTCAATTTAGAGAGCACACCACTGATGGTTCTTACCAACTTTATTCCAAAATAGATTTATAGAAAATCCAAAAGCTGTATAAATAGGAGAGGAGATGTTTATCTACAGTCAAAGTAGGCAAGTCGGAGAAACTAACCAAACAGAGACAGTGCAGCTCTGGGGGAGTTTCTGCACCGGAAATGCTTTGAGTAAGAATGAGGTGTTATCAGGGAACAAGACCAGAATCATCACCTCAAACAGTCATAGGTCATTTAGCCCTGCGATGTTCTCTTGTTTCTGTGCAACTGTGCTCACAGCAGTAGGACTCTGTGATTTAGTAGCAGGGCTCATTTCTGCCATTGATGGCATTTCATTTATGGATAAGCACAGTGAGGATCTGTGGGGCTGTGTGCTCAGCTGCACCTGCCAGAAAGCCGGAAGGCTGGGCAGCTGGTGACAGCACCTCGTTTGACTCTCACCTGCTGGCAGCCACCTGCAGGGAGGTAAATCTCCTAGGAGGAAACTAAAAGTCTCTATTGTAATTGTAGTTTTAAAGTCTTAAATCTCAGAGTTCCAAGTGCACAAGGGGAAAAAAACAGTTTCTGCTGTCGATACCTGAATTTCTGATTTAAAACATCAGTTTCTATTTTCAATACTTCTTCCTGAAGTACAACTTCTGGAGTTATGAAAGGTACCTAGAATAGAACTGGCATCTTAGTTCCTTAAGTGCTTCTTGAGTGCTTAAGAAATTTCAACCCCAAACTGGTTTCCATCTTTTAAGATTATGGAGCAGCAGATCAAGTGCAAGACCAGCACTCCTTAGACATGGTGTTTGCACTGATGTCCTCTCCAAGGTTCCAGATCATGAGTGTAGCAGAACTGAACCATTGTCAGCTTCTCATTGCCTCTTGAGCACTTCAGGACATCCCCCTGAAACCCTTGTTCCCAGCACTGTAGCCCAGTGAGAAGAGGTCTCATTTGGGACTCCAAATGGGATCTCCCACCCCTTGTCTTGCCTTGGAAATTGAGACTTCAACTCACTTTAACGGTCAAGTACCTGGAAACAAGCCTTGGGACTATTCCTATTCAAATGATGATTGGATTCTTCCAAAATGCCACCACCAGGGCCAGGGCCACCCTTCCCTGCCCCAGACAGCACAGCACTTGGGATGCCCAGTGATTTATCCCCAGTGACTGGTGCAAGGATACCCAAGCTCTGCAGACTGAAGAGGTGGTGTCTCCTCTAATTTACTCACAGAGCAGAGCCATGTGCCAGGAGAAGGGAAAACTACACCGTACCTCTTAAACACCCTCTAAGGAAACAGAACTAGCCTTGGGTATAACTGTGATGTTGAGAAATTAGACTGTTTATATTCTTCAGTTTCCTATTTCTGTGTAATTTTGTTAATCTATGTTTGCGGCACATAAGATTCACACTGTTCAAGGGGAGTCGGTCCGTGTACAGATCACATCTGAACCCCTTTAAGTTCCCTCCCTCGCCCCCCTCCGTCCTCTGATCCCATTTGCTGAAGATTATCTCCACTTCTTACCATCTTCTATTTATGTTTTGGGTTTCAAATTTCTGCCTGCTACCCTCAGACAGGGGGCTAATACCTGCGCTATGTAAAGAACTCACAAAGGTTAGATTTCCCCGAGTGAAACACTCAGTCAGAAGATGGGCAACCTAAATGCATAGGCACTTCTCAAAACAAGAAGTATAAATGGCAATACATACAAGAAAATACGTTCGATATCTCTGTAATTCACACTACAGAAATGCAAGCAGAAACAACACTGAGAGGCCATAATACCCCAGAAAGAACAGGCACCATGAAGAAGTCAGCTTCATTTTTTTATGTACCTCTTGGTCTCCTTATGACACTCTTGATCACCACACTGCATCTGCCCCAATGTATGTTCCCTGGACCTGACAGGACACATCTGTGAACGTCTTCTGAGGAGGCTGCTTAAGCCTGGGGATTAGTTGGTCCCTTCCCTGATCTGGTGGCACTGGAACACAGTGTAGCCCGTATCACATTGCACTGCCACCTGCTGTCCACCTATTTGTGCACCTTGGTGCATGGTCAGGTTCCAAAGGGCAGAAACCAAATATTACTCACCACCTAGCACATGGGAGGCTTAACTGTTTGGCCTTAAAGCATCAGGATAAGCTTATGAAAGAAAAGATGGTTGAGTCTGGTTATATTAAAATTCAAAGTTTCTGTATTAAAATAAAAATGCAATCCTTTCATATTTTATAATGTGCAAATTAGATGCACAATTTGCTAAAGAAATGCAAATAAATGCAACAATACTCAACCTCATTTATAAGTAAGAAAGAAAATATAAAGTTATAATCATCTTGACTGGCAAATGGGCAAATAGGTATAAACACATAAAGGTAGTGAGATTATAGTAAGAAACACCCTCCTATACACTCCTGCAATTTACATCAGAAACCTTAAGAGCTGAATGTGCATGTACATGCAGACATGTGTGCATACATAGTATATGATGAATGGTCAAAGTATAGTGAATATAGACTTTTTTAAATTACTTTTTGAAATTATAGTCAAAAACACGTTGCCATTAATTATCCTAAATATAGTATCTCCAGCTTCAAATAAACTTATCATATCATTATTAGCCATTTGTCTTTTTAAAATTAAACATTCACCATATTTTTAAATTACCAGAGAAGACCCAGGTATGAGTACAGGCATGGACATCCATTCCTTCTTTTAGTCTTGCCTCTGGTAAAGTGAGTTAGGGGAAAGAACCAAAGATACAGTTAAAGTTATTTATGTTTGCAATATTCCTTTTGATAGCAAAAAAAATAAATAACCTGAACTTGCTTGTCCAATCTTAAGAAGGTGGTTAGATCAACCAAAGTTCATCCAACAATTATAATCAAGTTTTCTATGAATAATTAATGACATGGATGAAACCTCATGATAAAGTGTTAAATGGAAAATTCCAGGGGAAAATAAAATTATTTTTAAGGGAAGGAGAGGAATCAAAAGTAAAAATGGCATATAAAACATCATGTAAGATAAAATCTAAGGTTTGATCTGGGAGTTCAGGAGCACAAACCTATCATCAGCAAAGTTTTTATTTTCTTCACATTTACCTTGAAAAGCAGCCACTTGCATTTCTTAGTGTTTAACTTGCTCCTGGGTTTTCCGAAACCTGCACACGGAGAGTTACACATAACACTGTGACAGACAGGGGTGTAAGTCTTATTTGCCCCAGACCTTATTTATAAGATTTGTATACATTATGCTTCAATGCAGGCACTCCATGTTCTCATCTATAAAATGGGTGTTACGGTCGTGAAGAACCTAGCAGAGTAACTATTACATGCCAGACATCAATCATCTCCCTCCCTTGCAAAATAAATATTTTTACAGTAACTATCCTACTCTCCAGTCCTGCTAATCAGTTATTAACCAGGTGAACCTGTTCCTTGATTTTAATTAATAGAAATAGATTAACTCATCCTAGAGAAGGACCATCATCAAAATGACTTGAGCCCATCAAAAGTCCTCTCACTTGAAAATCTGAATGATGAGAGAAGAAAATTCCAGGAATTAGGAGAAAATACAGCTGAGAAGATCAGATGGCAGATGTGGATGGGATGCCACAGAACCGTGTATAGGATGTAATAATAAAAGCACACCAAGAGAGAAGGGGAGCTTGTATATTGCAGTCCTGGGTGCAGAACAATGCCTCTTCCTGCACACATAGGATGAGGATTTCATTTGACTCCTCTGCAGTTAAATTGGGGCCAAGTGATGAGAAAGAGAAGAAGAGAGATTGACTGTATTAGGTTTTTAGCACTGCTATGACACATCATCACAGGCTTGGGGATCTCAAACCAACACAAATTTACCATCATACATTGTCACAGGCCAGAAGTCAGCAGTGAGTTTCACTGTGCTGCAACGAAGGTGCTGACTGAGGTGCATTCCTTCTAGGACCAAATCTACTCCCTGACCTCTCCAACTTTTAAGAGGCCACCTACACTGCTTGGCTGTCACCAACTTCCAGCCATGACATCACTGCAGCCTCTGCTTCGGTCACCATGGCTCCCCTCCCCCACCTATCATGGTAAAGTTGAGCCTGGTTATCACGGAGTTCTCCGTGGCCCTCCCTATCATGTTTTTGCTATGGCTCTCAGACTTCCTGTTACCACTGGACCCACCTGGGTGATGATAATCTCCCCATCTCAAGACCCTTAGTCATCTTCCAAGTCTCTTTGATTGTGTGAGAGAGCAGGGGAGGTTCTGGGAATGGGACATTGGATGGACCATTGTCCACCCTTCTGTGGTGACCACAGAGCCTCAGAGGTCATTCTCAGCCCTGACTCCATAGTTTGTTTACTGCAGTCTTGGGTGGCAAGAGCAGTGCCTATCCTTAGGCCCAAAGGAAGACTAAGTCTCCTGACGCCTTTGTCATTAAATTGGGGCTGAGTAGATGATTCAGGTGAGAGGGATATGTGTAGAAGAGGACCACCCCCTTACTTCTGCTGAGAACATCACCTTCTCCTTGGAGCAGATTAGGAATGCAGCATCTCAGGCTCTATTGGACACCTCCTGAATGAGAATCCTCATATTAACAAGTTCCAAGTGAAGCACTGATTATAGCTACTTTGGGTCCTGACACTTAAAAATACTGTGCAAAATCCAGTCCTCCTGCTCCCTCATCCTGTTCTAAGTGGTCAGGTGCTGCAAGTACCCTTCAGAATGTAGCCACCCAACCAACCGAAGACTATGACGCAAGCAAAACATACACCTCTAAGTTAGGACCCCAGGATTTCAGAGATTGCCTGTTAGGTTAGCTACACTGCAGTATTCTGGTTTTAGAACAACTGAGTTAGTTCGTGTTACAGTTGTATCTGGATTCAGCCCCCTCAAAGCCCATGGGGTCATAGTCAGAGCTTTTCAGAGGTGGCTGGATCTAGAATGTGTGATTCTGGGATTAAGAGTGTGATGCTGAGATTGATTCCTGGTGTAATGCTAGCATTAAGGCTGCCCCACCGTGGGTGTGAGTGTGTAGCCTGGATGGAATGTAAGGGACGGAAAGAGGCAGCTGCTGTCCCTTGCTGCTTGCCTCTGTGCTGCTGCTGCTTCCCTACTTCGCGGCTTTGCTGCCTTCTGTCCACCATAAACTGCTTCTCCTTGCAATGCCTGTTAACCCTCTCTCTGCCTTGCAGCCAGCCAACTCTGAACTGAAGCCTCTACAAACTGTGACATAAATACATCTTGCTCCTTTAACTTTGGGTGTCTGGTTTTGTGTCTCAGCAATGAGAAAAGGTAACTACTAAGGCATTTGGATTCCTATTTCTTGGAATGAGCAAACTGTGCCCAGAAAGGAGGTCCCATGCAGTGTGCCGCAGGATCACCTGAAGGGTTAACTTACCAAAACGCATTGTGAGGCTCACTGCAAGCTTCTGATTTAGTGGCTTGAGGGTGAGGCAGTCATTTATATTTCTTGCAGATCTCCAGCTGCCATGATGCTATGGTTTATGTATACACGTCCCCCAAGAGCCTCGAGAGCTCACAGCTGGGGCTTTGGGGAGGTGATAAGGTCATGGGGATGCTATAACTGACTCACTGTTAGGAGGCGGGGCCTGGAGATGTGAGGTAGGTCCCTGGGGATGAGATCTGTAAGGTTGTATCTGCTCCCCCCCCCCCCCCCGCTCTTCCCTTGATTCTCTCTCTGCTTCCTGCGCTTCCTCTGCCAGGTCCCTCTGCCATGTTGTCCTGTCGTGGAGCCAGCCAACAGTGGTCTGCAATATGAGCCACAGTAAACTGCCCTTCCTTCCTTCAGTTGTCGCGGTCAGGTATTTTGTCCCAGCAACAAGGGAAGTGACTAGGACCTGCTGGCACTGCTGGCCCAGTGGCACAGTTTGAGAGCCATTGGTTTTCAACCTTGCAGTCAGTTTCCCCACTGATGTGCAATTTAACTCAGACAGTAAAGACCAGGAATATGCAAGCTAAGCCCCATATGCCAAATCTGGCCATTGCAGTTTTCACAAATAATGTTTTATCGAGACTTTGGAACGATGCCACACTTATTTATCGTATATGGCTGATACCTCACTAGTATGGCAGAGGCCGTATATTATGACCAGAGGACTCATGGAGACCAGAGGACCCATGGAGACCAGAGGACCCACTAAGCCTAAAATATTTATTAGACAGCTCTTTACAGAACAGTTAGCTGACCCTGATGTAGATCTCAGTACAGTAGTTTTCATGACATAGTCCTGTGACTACACAATTATTATTTAATTGAGGATATGCATTCACCATTCTTTACCTATATTCGTCCATTTTGGCAACAAGATTTTGAAAATTGTTCCAAGCCTAACTCTTTTGAATAAGAAAATGAGTGTCACACACTTAAGGTGTCTCAGACATGTGTATACTGAGAATGAACTGACACAATCTAATTAATAATTTTATACAACTAGCTTTTATTATGTGTGTGGTAAGAATACTTAAGATCTACTTCCTTGGAAAATTTCCGGTGCTGAGTAGATTGATATTAACTACGATCACTGGTCCTTAGGTCTCCACACTTCATTCAATTAGCAGCTGAAAGTTCATAGACATGAACCAACACCTCCCCATTTCCCACACCCTCCCTCACAATCCCCGATAGCCCTTCGACTCCCTATGTGTATGGATTTGAAGTTTTTTTCAGATTCAAGGTTTAAATGAGATCAGGCAATGTGTGTCCTGTGCCTGACTTTGCTCACTTAGTGTAACTTCCTCAGATCTCCCCCGCATTGTCATGGTGGTAGAATTTCCTTCTTTTCAAGGATGCCCAGTATTCTACTGTCCTTACCCACCCATGGGCAGTGACACTTCAGGGTGCTTATGTGTCTTGGCTATTATGAGTATTGCTGCAGAGAACACGATACAACAGACAGGTATCTCCTCAAGATAGTAATTCCATTGCTAGTAGGACCTTGTGAGAGGTGTTCACTAGCAATCACGAAGCTCCATATGGAGAGCCCCATTGATTCTCAGGAGGCAATGGGAATTTTCAAAGGAGTTTCCATGTGTAAACTGGGGTTGCGTCATACAGACAGAGGTGTGCTCAGTGTGTGGAAGAAAATCAGGCTGTTTCTGATGCTGTATGCTCTCCTCATTACCTCCCAGCCTTGCTGCCCAAGTTACAGATAGATCTGGGGCGTAGTATCTTTTACCTTTTATCTTTCTGAGGTCAACTTAGTTTATTAGTATTAAGCTGCTTGTCATCCTCCAGAATAGTGCCCACGATGCAGCTCTTCCCACACACCTCACAGGCCCTAGGACCCATTTCTTAAAAATTCTTAAATGTGCCAGCCCACACAAAAGCACTGCTCTTTTAAAAGAAACTATTCTTTCAGTCTTGTGCCTTTTAAAATAGTAGGGTCTGGAGAGATGTCACAACAAAAAGGATCACTCAGAAGAAAAAGCGGTCAACCAAGACTGCTTTTGTTAGGCTATTAGAAGAAATTTGCTGGTCTGAGAATCAAAAAAAGGCTGATACTGAATAAAAACACTGTGCTACCAAATGGGGGATGTGTGTGTGTGTGTGTGTGTGTGTGTGTGTCTCATTTCTGTGTTTCATTTTTGGTTTTCATCTACAAAATTCCTATTTCAAAAAATCCTACCTGACACTTTAAATAGGAACATTCTCCACTAAGTGAAGCCTGGTTTTTGTTTTGAAACGTGAACGTTGTTTTAGAGGTTGCTCAGAATTTGGCCACGAGGAGAGGCATAAAGCTGGCCTAGGAAGTCAGTGAGCTGGTGTTGACCCCATCTTTCTGGAAGGTCAGCTTCTTTGCTCAGTCGTGGACTCTGCAGACCCCAGCCACACCCCCTCAGAAGTCCTCATGCCGCACCCTCTCAGGGCCCTGCTCCCTCCCTCCTGATGACCTCTTCCCCCTGGCACCCATGTGGTTTTCTGATCCTGCCCCACGGGCAGACTGCAATGACCCTCAGACCCCTTTCCCACCTCACTGGAAGTCTGGCTGCCTTCACTTTGGCTCATGTCCCTGACTCGTTAGGCGGTCCCCGAAAGGATGCCGCGTGTGCCTTCTGCCTGTCACCCGGTTTCCTGCTCTTGCAGCTCCTGTCACACCTTCTTGTCAGCTCAGCTATGCTCTCCAGGTCTCTGGGGGCTACCTGAGGGCAGGCTCCGCTGCAGAGGGGTGCCAGTCCCGCTAAAGCCAAAATTGTCCCTGAGGACAGCAGTGCTAGAACTGCTAAGATGGAAAGTGAGGATGCTGGCTTCCCTTCTGAGGGGCAAGGATGTTCCTCTCCCTCCAACTCTTTTCCACGCTTTGCACATGGACCCGAAGTAAAACGTTCTTTCACCTTCCTGGAGTGGTTCAGTCCCAGGACAAGAGCCCATATGTCCTTCCCTGACAGTGAGAGACTGTTCCTCCTTAGGGAAGTCTACATCCAACCACTTGAGAATGCATTTCCCCAAGTGCTCATTTAACCTACAGGCGTCTCCCTTTTAAGTGCTTTCCTAGCCACACTGCACAAACATCCCTTTGATAAGAAAGGGTTTGGCTGTTTGCAACCACTGTCCTACCATGCACAGCACCAGCAGACCTAGGGCAGGTGAATATAATGTACAGTGGAGGACGGTTTTAGTCTCTCAGCAGTATCCACAGAAAGTTACCCAAATACTCTTCCTAGTCATTTTTGATCCAAATGGAGTCAGCCTCAGAAGAGATCCAGGAATCTTCTCCTGTGATCTTCTTCTGGTTTTGCTTTTCCACCTTCTCTCCTGGCCTGTGCCAAAATCCCTTGCTTGCTTCCTTGTCTTTCCCCAGTATAGTCCTGGTTTCTCAAATTCATCACAGTTAAACACATACAAGCCAAATACAACAGTTACTCACTGTGACATTGGGCATTTTCATGTACTTCTCTAACTTGTAATCTCTCATTTCTAATGTATAGTGATTGTCTCACTTGTTTTGGGGGTGTAATACCAGACACCCACCACCTGCAGGAAAAGAGGTTTATTTTGGTTCACAGTTTGTGGAAGTTTCAGTCCATAGTCAGCTGGCTTCAAAGTAGGGCGGTGTGGCAGAGGAGAAGCAGTTCATGGCATGGCAGACAGGAAGTAGAAAGAGATCAAGAGAGGAAGGAGAGAGATAGACCTCTCCAAGTCACAGCTCCAATGTCCCACTTCCTCCTACCAGGCTTCACCTCCCAGGATCATATTTAGGCATAAATTCGTTGTATCAGTGAGGGTTTATAACAGAAACAGATATAACACAAAATATACAAATGTATAAGAAATTACAAGGTTATGGGCCAGGGATATAGCTCAGTGGTATATGTGCTTTCCTGGCAAGCCTGAGGTCATAAGTTAGATTCCTGGCACCAAAACAAACAAACTAACTAACAAAAAGAAATTACAAGGTTAACTTAAAGTTGTCAGCCACAGAGTTGGAAGAGGAAGTGCAAAGAGCGTGTGTGCATGCCAAAGGCTGAAGAGCTCACTTCCAGGTCTGGAGCTCACTGAATGTTCTGTGCAGGGAGGTTGATGGATGTGCATTGAAAGGGGGAAGAATCTGTACTGGAAGGCTGAAGAGTTCCAGGCAGAAGCCCAACTGTCTGTGCTAAAAGCCACGAGATGATGTCTAAGCTGAAGGCAAAGACTGGAGTTCCTTGAAAGAACCAGCAATTAGTCCTTCCCCATTTCCCTTTTATTGCATGCAGGCTACTCTCCCTGAGGGAAGGTCCTGTATAACTTTCCAGTGAAGATTCATCTCTATGCCCTCCTCTTGCCCAGGCTGATGATGTTTACAAAGTGAGGACCCTGACCCCCTGCTGAGTAGCTTGGTTAAACTTCTAATCTTCTCAAGTTGACACAATGAACACATTGTAGAGTGGTAAGGGCACGTCCTCTACACCCTAGGATATAGAACTGCTGAGTTACCCAGTTAAGCTTCTTGACTCCTCAAGTTGACACTACGTATCAACCATCACACTCATGGCTAATCCACCAGTGAATATCACATACTCATGATCAGTCACCTCCCAAAAGTCTCACCTATTTTCATATGAGGCCTTGGGGAGACATCTACACATAACAGCATGTAGTTCACAAAGTTGCTGAGAATATTCAGCCAAGGTTTAATGACTGCAAACACTTATCACAGTGAATGAGTGATAGGAAAGAATTCTGCCTTCAGAGATCATGCTTGAGCTGAAAGATATGAAAGTGCTGTCTTTGTGTGGGATTGTGCATGTGCCTAGAGATAAGGTGCAATTCAGGTGAGACAAATAAGAGGCGAGAAGATATAAGAGCAGCTACTGGGCATGTGCAGTGTGTGCTGGATTTACTGCTGGCCCCACAGTAGGTTATTTTTCCCTCACTGTAGCCCACATGAAGCAACAGTCTATTGTTAATTACTTAAATCTGCACACCACCCTCAGTGCTGTATGCTTCAGTTTCCAGAAACCTGCCAACTAGCGTCAAAACAAAGCCAAATCCAAAAGTATTTACAGAATGCTTACTCTGTGGAAGATCCAATTGCTACAAAGCCTAGGAAGTATTTTTAGCTTTGTGCATTATCAGTTGACTGATATCAAAAGTACTCACTTCTTACTGGAACACCACAGCTATTGTTTCTTTTAAAAGAGCACCTATCAGGCAAATTCTAGGCCTTTTCTCTATCTTGCTCTGAGAGAAGAAAACACAACAGAGATGAGAGTCTGGTTTTGTTTTGTCCTTTCAGTGTCTCATCTGATGAAGAAAGTTCCATCTGACTGCCAAGTGGACAAGCACAAGAAGTTTCCCTGGTAATAAGACTTACCCTCCTGACCCATCACTGAAAAATATCAAGAACAGTATTCCATTTTCCTATGAGCAAACACTGCCAACCCGTGAACTTTTCATTTTATTATTTTTCTCAGTTATATCAGCCAATCAAGCCTGGCGATGTGCAATTCATGTGACCCAGACATTAGACAAATTGTAACTCTTTGAATTTACTCATCGGCCCACAAGTGCTATACCAGCCTGTCCAACAGAAATATGATAGTAGCCCTTAAATGACTTTTTAAAAGTTACATTTTAAAGTAAGGCAAAAGTATAGAGGAATAGGGGAAGTTTTAAGTCAATAACATGTGTTCTAATCATAATATATCCAAAATAGTATGTTTTCAAACATAATCAAGACAAGAACTATTGAGACATTTTACTTAGTTCCTTATTTTATCTTTGAAATCCAGTGTGTATTTCATAATAATAGCATGCCCTAATCTGCACCAGGCAAATTTCAAGTACAGAATAGCCACATGCCATTGGTGGCTACCATATTGGACAGTGGGAAGCTATGCTGTCATTGTTGGGCTCTTTGGTGTACTAAAAACTTAATAAAAATTTGGTATTTCCTATGGAAATATTCTATTATACAACTTACTTATTATGCTATAAGTTGAAAAAAATAACTTAATAAATAAATAAAACAGAAAGACAAAATATATTAAACATTTTAGAATTTCACATTACAAAATGTGTCTCTCATAGGCAGAAGAAAAGGAAAAGGGTATCACACTGCAGGTGTGGCATGTACTTTATTGAGATATGAGCACAGATAATTTCTTACCTTACATTGAAACATGAAAGAACTATTTGAAAAATAATCTTTGTAAATAAAGAAATATAGGTTCTTGACTACATGTACAGTAATTTGTCAACAGTTGAGGACATTGGTTGACCAGAAATCTCAGAAACCAGCTGTGCAATTAAAATGGAGCAAGGTGAGAGCACCCATGGGGATAGGTGCTGGGAACTAAGAAAGCACAGGCAGAACACACTAGGCTGAGGGCGAGGGCTGAAACCATGCTGGGCACAAAGGCCCTGGCTTCTAGAAGTCTTAGGGGACTTGTAGGGGCGGCTTCCATGCAAAGGGAAGAGACACACATCTGAGGCACAGGGAATGGAAATTTGTTTCCCCCCAGCAACAGGAAAAAATCACCTGTGATTTGGGAAAGTGCAGCGGTACTTTAATCTAGCCCAGGGAAGTGGAGTAAGTTTCCCTGAACAGTGTTGAATATTTGGTTAGGTGTGGAGTTAATTAATAATATTGTGTAAAACTCTAAAGGAGTTTTATTTCCAGAGGGCTAGAAGTAAAGGGAGGTGTGTCAGCCAGTTTTCAGTTGGGAAAGCAGAAATCACTCCTAGTAGGTAAACCAGAAGAAGCCCAGGGCACTGGATAAAGCAGGGGAGGGGTTACCCGAGTGTTAGAGTAATTGCTGAGATGCCAGACAGGCACCGAGTCACCACAGAGGTCAACAGCAGTGGGAAGCCTGGCCCCGTCACTGTACAGGGACACTGGTGCGCCCACTTCTGACGGAGGGATTTCCTCACCAGCTAGGACCACACACGGAGGAGACCTCAGGTGAGGGACGGAGCCAGAGGAAAGCAGTTGGGGGCAGGAGAGAAAGGGAAGCAGAAGGAAAAAGCAAGCGATGCTGCTACTTCCTCCACTGGAAGACAAAACTCCTCATGGAGCAGCACCAGAATGCAGCCACAGAAATCCTATCTCCACAGCACAGAGCAGGACAGGGCGAGAACAGGGGTGCAGCTGAGAGCAGACAGGCTCAGCCCACCTGCACCCGCTCCTTCCTTCCATCCTGCCCACAGCCCCCAAGGGCCACCCACTGCCAAGCTCTGCCCTCCTGCCTGGGGCTGGGACTACACACACACGCGCGCACACAGGTGCACACACATACACAGAGTGCTCCGGCCTACAGAGCCCCTCTCTCCTCACCCCCGGGGGTGCTCCCGCCGTCACTTTGTGCTCCTCCACCACCGTTTGTACACTACTTCTACAGGACCCCAGCACTCAGTGCCTCACAGGTCTTAGCCGCGGAATGCCTGAAGGGAGTCCTCTGGGTCTGCCAAGTCATCTCCTCTCAGTCACTGACACAAACAGTCAGGTCCTTCTCTCCATCACTCCAAAGGACTCTTCTAGCTGTGCGTACTGGTTTCCCACGGCCACACGCACTGCGCCTTCCTGGTGCTCATCCTCCTGACCTGGCCCCAGCTCTGGGAGAGCAGTGCCCGCCCCGCCTCGGTGTGCTCTGTGCCCGCCTTCTGTGCCAGCACATCCGCTCCACTGCCCCCCTCTCCACAGACCCATCTGCCTCATCTGGAAAAAGAAAAAGGGTTTTCATCATGCCTTTCACCTGTTCAAGTTGGAGTATAACGAGATTCACTTCTACGTCCTTACTCTTTTCTCTGCATTCTCTCCTTTCATGGCCTCTTCTGGGCTCATGTCATTGACTCCCACGGTTACACTTTCGGCCTGTGCTTTACTCCTAAAATCCCAATTCAGCAGTGCCCTTGGATGTGTTACAGACACCACAAGCTTAACTCGTCTGTGCTGAACATGTTTCTGAGTCACAAACAGCCACATTACAAAAATTGTGTTCTTGACCTGCTTGAATAGAAATGCCAACCAGCAATCTGAGAACAGAGTCTACCCATGAAGACAGTTAGGATGAAATCCACTCCCTCTGGGCACCTTTGAGAAACCAAGGTGGAAAAGCATTGTTATTAGTCTGAATTTGTTTCTCCCCAAACCCACTGTCTTTGGCCCTCCATTTCTGTTTATAGCAAGGTTATCCTGCTAGTCATTCAGACTAGAACCTTTGAAGTCACCCTTGACTATTTTCTCTCTCTTATGCTCTACATGTATCTGTCATAAATTGTGTTGGTTCTATTTGCAAAGTATACCAAGGGTCGCGTGATGGCTCATAACCTTCAGGGCTACCACACTGGTCTGCACAAACCCCTTTTCTCACTGCTTTCTAGTATGTCTCCCCATTTCTGCCTTTGTTTCCTTGCCTTGGCAACCACACACTTTACCCCACAGTAGTCAGAGGGCTGCCTTTAGGCCCAAATAGGTTCATGGTGTTACTCTACTCAAAATCCTACAATCTACCTGATCACACCCAGAGTAAGAACCAAAGTCCTCACACTGGCCTTAGAGACCCTATATGGCTTGACTCTGTTACCTTCCTGACATATCTTCATTTTTCAGCCCTTAAACTTTTGCTCCAGACACACTACTTAATAAATATTTGTGAAACAAATGAACCCCATCCTCTAAGGAGTTCATTATCCCCTGGAGGAAGCAGATGTATAGGCAGGATTACAAGCAGAAAGTAGTGAGAAAAGCTGGCCTTTGCCTCCTGTCCTAAACTGCTGCAGGGGAAACACCCCAGAGCATTACAGATTGAGGAACTTTCTGCGGGTTGGGTGGTGTTGGGGGAGACATGGAGAAGCCCAGGCGTGTCCAGCATAAAGAACATCTTGTGCAGAGGTCACGGGAGGAGTGAATCAATAACATATTTAAGGGTCTGCATGCCAAGAAAAATGTCTTCCTAAAGAATCAAACATAAGGGTTAAGATTAGAAGAACTAGATGTTGGAAGTAAAGATAAAGTTCCCAATTTACATAGGAGTCAGATAATGAAATGTTTTGTATTTTTTGGTTCCTTTCCTCACAGCTTGCAACCTTCTCCTGGAACAGTTTATTAACTGTACCGCTTTAATGTTCCTCTTCAACAGGGTCAAAGCAATACTCAGAAGTATTCTCATTTTCCCAAGTTAATGATTAGAAAAACACCTAGAGTCACATTTAATTTGACAAGGTAAAGGAGTGGGCGTGCTAATGTATCAAATTTAATTTGTACAACGTGATCACCTCTGATAACATTATTCTTTCCGATCCACTACGTTTAGACTACTCTCGTAAGACTTGATCTCCCTGTCTGTCTAAACACTGATTCAGTTGCAGCAAGTTTCACGTTAACATCAGCCATCTTAATACCGAGTAAATCCACAAGGTGTTAGTTGCACAAAATTTTGTATAAAAGGGGAGCTGAGACTTGACTCAGTCTGTAGCTTTCCTTGCCCGTACGGCACAGCTTATCACAGGTGAGTGTTGGTACTGCTAGCTACCAAGTGATGCAAGCTATTTTTGAAGTTACAGGATTGTAAGGGCATGATGAACAAATTAGAATTTGCCGCCGTTGCTGCATGGGGAATTTATATTCATTAGCTTAGCTTCATATGCTTGATATACTGTAATACGTGTTAGCAAATAACTGACATTATGAACCAATTGTCTGGGCTTCTGAAACAATCTTATCTTCCAAAATTGTGGATGATGCAAAAAACATTTAGTGGGTGATAAAAATGAAGGAATAATTTCTGTCACATGTAATTTTCTTTTTCTTTTTAAACAAAACGAGTCATTAAAAATATTGCTGGATGACCACATAAAATGATCATAATTATTTCCTTCAGAATGGTCATCTTAAAAGAGTCAATAGTACTATACCTTCATTTTAATACATCTTTTAATGTTGCTCTGTTTAAATGACTGTATTGCTATTTTGATTTGCCATAAGATTTTACTTTGACAAAAACAATGCAAGGCAGGAGGAAGAGGAATATGTGGAAGAAACAGAAAGTAAAGACTTTTGCTGAAGCAGAACACGATTGGGGAGATGTGCAGAAATGAATTTTGGTTAGGTCAACTCACATCATAATTGTGATTCTTTGCTGTCTCGATTTCCAGCGGTCCTTACTTGTTGTCCCTCAGACCAGGATGAAGTCCGTCCGGTTCTGTCTCCTTTTCTGCTGCTGGGAAGCCATCCGCTGCAGTGGCTGTGAGCTGACCAACATCACCATTGCGGTGGAGAGGGAGGAGTGCAGGTTCTGCATCAGCGTCAGCAGCACCTGGTGTGCCGGCTACTGCTACACCAGGGTGAGTCCTGCGCGTCTCAGGAGGGGGGAGTCGAGGCCGTGCGGAGGCAAGCATCATCAACATCCATTGTATCCACGCTGAGTTTTCGCTGAATTCCAGCTGTGAGCTCCTTCGTCCACAGCATCTGTGTTGTGATTGGGGCAAACGGCCATGGTGTCAGTTTGGGGCTTGGACTCTATTTTAGGTAAACTTAGGAAAGCCTTAGAATTGATCTGATAAATGTGTTCATGTGCCAAGTGTGCAGTAACAAAACTAAATGACTAAATGAAATATTTCTGTGCTAAATGTTACATGTAGAAAGATAAACATGGAATATATAGAGATATAGATATATAATAAAGAACACGTGGCATTCCTCGAAAGGTAGTTTCTATAATTAAGGTCATATTTCTACAGAAGATACACTACCACAATATGCCTCCAAGTCACAAACAGCCACATGACAAAAATTGTGGTCTTGACCTGCTTGAACACAAATGGCAACCAGCAGTCTGAAAACACAGTCAACCCTTGCAGGCTAGTAGGATGAAATCCACTCCCTCTGGGCACCTTTGAGAAAACCAAGACTCAGTGACGCTGAGTGGCTAGTCTGAACTTCCAGGGCGTCTTTGCACTGGTCAAGTAAAGAGATAGTTTCCGCTTGTCTTCTTCCCTTCCCAGGTAGCGCCTACTTATCGATCCTGCATCTCATGCTACCCACTGAAATTGGAAATAGTAACTTTCTAATGAAGTGCACTTTGCTTATTGGTAAAATGAGATTGATTAAGTAAATTTGCCTTATTGGACAATCTATTACAGCTTCTTTGGGTACAGATTTGGCAGCATGATATGGAAAGAAACACCAGCCCAAATTTTTCACCGCGGTGAAAATAAGTTTCCCACTGGAAAGTCCTAGAAGAAAGGTTTTTGCCTAGATTAAAAAGATTTCATATGAAAACCATGCATTCTTAGACTCTAAGAGCACTAAGAGGCATACAGTGTGTAAGCAAGGAGAATTTTTACAGGGTAGGGGAACACTTAACATCTTACAGGATCCTTTGCAAACATGTTAAGCATTAGCATTCATGCGTAACTTTTTAAATAAATATGTCAAGATAATAATTTATCCTGAATTTTTTCTGAGAAATTAAACCATAGTACTTGTGGCTGTAGTTGTTATTCACATAGCTCACAGTGAAGTACAAAATGCCAACTGAAAAGTCTAAAGCATATTTCCATTTTCATCTTTTTTATGTGCAAACCTTTATATTTTGGGAAATAACCAATATTTTTAGATGAGCACAGGGATTAGGAAATGACTTGCATATTTCTGTAAGATTTCCCAAGGAATCAGCAATGTGGCATCGTCTGTAGGCCATATATGAAGCTTTGCAGGTGTTAATGTGTAAATAAATATAAGAACCTCAGAATTAAACCCCTTCTAACTCTGACTGAGCCAAGCAGAACCTTCAGGATACTGTAACCTGATTCTCCCTTCCTAACTCCCTCAGGACCTGGTGTACAGGGACCCCGCCAGGCCCAACCTCCAGAAAACATGCACTTTCAAGGAGTTCGTGTATGAAACCGTGAGAGTGCCTGGCTGTGCCCACCACACAGACTCTCTGTACACATACCCCGTGGCCACTGAGTGTCACTGTGGCAAGTGTGACAGCGACAGCACTGACTGCACTGTGAAAGGCCTGGGGCCAAACTACTGCTCCTTCAGTGAGATGAAGGAGTAAGGGACATCGGACACATCACAGTCCACCAGGACCCGGATGTCCAGAAGTCTGTGTGTGAGCACCAGGCCCAGGAGCTGACCTCGCATGAGGAAACATCAGACTGCAGTGACCCCTGCTGTGGGAAGGGGGCTGCAGGAACTGGGGGTGCTCGGTGGGGCCCATCACCCCTCAGCCCTGCGACCCTCACTCTTGGTCCATAAGTTTCATTCCACCTTAACTTATCTGTAGGTTCTCTCCTCTTCAGCAATCTTAGGCATCCTCTCAGGAAATGCTTTCCTTTTAGACAGTTATGTCCAATAAAGAAGGGAAGATGACAGGGCTCAGGGAAAGAACTAAAGTTAGCAAAGTTTTCTGCCAGACTTTGGGTCTACAGGAGCAAAGCCAGCATCTTCAAACCTGCCCCTGTGCCTGGAACTGGGCAAGAAATCCAACAATGGCTTTCTTGAGGAAACCAGGATCAGAAAGGTACAAGGAGGAGGAAGGCTGAAAGATGCCATGTGAGGCTGGCTGAGGACCTGCCCAGCAGTACCAGCTGTAGCTGTGGTGGCCGCTGTTCTCCCTCCACTCCTCTCTGGCACAGGCAGTCTGCAGACAGAAGGGTCTCTCTCAATGGCCAGATGCAGGTAGAGACACTAGAGTTCAGGATGCCCAAGGTATTGCTACCAAGCACCATAGCTAAGGGCTAATGGAAGAAATGTTCATTTGGGGCTATGGAAATTAGTTCGCATCATTCACTACTTTTAAACTGGAGCAACTACTACTAGGATCCCCTCGTTTGCAGAAGAGGAAGGCGTTGGAAGTAGGTTTGAAAGGAATTTGAAAGGAATTCATATACTCAATTCTTCTACACACACGTTGTATAAAGAAATAGGTATTTTAGAAAGACTTATCCGTGGTAGAAGGGACCACTGTTTTCTCGGGTCCTCCCCGTCAGTCTGGTCTTCTGTCTATGCATGTTCACCCAAATCTGCAATTTCTTTCAACAGTGTATATATTGAAACTGTCTCATACATTGATTTCTTTTAAAGGAGTTAACTCTTAGTGTACTTGTTCCATGCTTATAATGTTTAATTTATTTAAATCTTATTTTTTTTAATAAAGATGCTAGCACAAGAGTCATATGTTTGGTTGTTCACTACACAAATGGATAACTTATAGCATTAGTTGAAAAAATATTTTAAAGATAATTTCTAGTGCTTCTAGAGAGATTACGTGTATTCATCTTTGGAAACATCAAAAATAATTTTATTTTCAATTTCTAAAAGTATTTGCCATTTTAATTTCCTGTCACTTTTGAGGCCATTTTGGGGATGTCATGAAGTAAAAAAAGCATACAGAGAATCATAGTGAGTGGGACACTGGAGTTCATTTCTTGACTTTTGAGGCAGAAAAATTAAAGCAGTGATGTGAAGTAGTCCACCCACATTTGGTGACTGAGATACAGAATTCGGTCTGCTCACCAGGTTATATACTTACTCATTCCTGGCTGTGCAGCTAACATTTCCCATGCTTCCCCACCGTTGAGGTTATCTGTGCTCTACCCAACAAAACTGAGCAGACGCGTTATAACAGGGCTTCACGCCTGGCCCATAAAATCCCCCCATCGGTGACCTCCCACTCCCTCCCCTATTCAGCAAGACGTGTACACCCAGGGGACCTGGACAGCTCTGTGTTCTCAGGGCGAAGCTACTTTCAGCCCTGAATGTCTGTGTGGAGCAGTGGGCCCTTATGCCTGTGACCGCACATGGCAGTCCTGGGTAGACTTCATACACCAACAAACTTCTAGAAGCTAAGTCATTTGTAGGTTTTAACTCATATCTACACGGCACTAAAAGTGAGTGCAATGACAGTTAACATGAGTGCCACTGACTTAGTGCTTGTGCCACAGAAGAGAAGAAATGGATGGTAAGAATAAACTGTCACCCGTGAGAAGGTGAGGGCCCAGAACATGCCGCCTGAGCCTGTAGCTCTGAAGTGTGGATACCAAAGTGTGCCCCACAGGCTTGACCTGGCCGTCCGTTTTAAATAAAACCAGTGGGAACACAAGAGAACCCATCTGTCCCCGTATTTCTATGGCTCCTTCTATATCCCAACAAAATTTAATGGTGTGGTAAAGACTGCACGGGTCACAGTGTAAATAAAATATTTAAAATCTGAAAATGTACAGGACGTATGATTGCCAGTTCCCGTGCTAAGGAAAAGGTTTACAGAGATTGGGGGTAAAGACAGATTCAGGGTGGAGCCTTCCCATCCAGACTTTTTAGAGCCTGTGCTGACAAAACCATTAAGAATAATAAAGAAATTAAAGGTAAATGACGTTGTCAATACACTTGGGAAAAACTTCTGGACACGTGTATGGGCACTAAGAATAGAGGGGAAGTATTTGAGGGAGATGGTTGCCAGGAGCACTACAGGACCAGACCTGGATGTTTGAACAAACTTTGGCCCACCAAAGCTGAAGACCAGGAAGTAGGCCACTAAATCTGTAAAACCCCAAGGAGAGTTTTGGGGTTCTCCGTTCCACCTCCACAGAAGGTAAGTGACAAGGAAAGAACACTCCTCCAGAGAGAAGAATCAGCACCCAATTAGGAAATGTTCTTCGCTGGAGGGGCAGAGCATTCCACCCAGGTCATCCAGTAGGGTTTCAGCGTTGCTTTATCCAGTGAGCTGCTTCCCATGCTTCCTTTCTTGAATGGAAGTGTTACTCTGAACAGTGGTCTTGTAAAAACCTGTGCCTCCTTCATTAGTGAACGTGAGGCAGAAATGGACATAGTAGACAACTTGTCCTCAGCTCATAGGTGTCAGACCGTAGGGAGCCACACCCAGGCCCCGTGGAGAAAACCGCACCAGCTGCTGATCGAGGGTCTTGGATTGGACTCAGGGCAGAAGAGAGGCGGTTCCATACAAGGCAGGAAGATGAAATTGATATTTGTTGGACACTTGGGTTGAGACAGAAACTGTTTTCTGTTCACCAGAACTCATCAATTTTTCCGGAGGATAAAGCTAATTTACATTTGCTAGCTGCACTTGTAGAAAAGTTTGATTATGCCAGTTGGAGGCTGTGAGAAACCATGTGTGCCACTTCTAGATTTGACTCACACGGCTACAAGGGAATCATACCTTCTTCCCTGCTCAGCTCACCGAAGATCAGTGTTTAAGGACCCTTGGATGCCACACACAGAAGATGGCAGAGCCTGCATCAGTCTAGATCCTGAATGAGCAGAGGGCAGGCGTGCTCACACACACACACACACACACACACACACACACACACACACACACCCCTCTTCCCTCTGAGCCAGGAATAAACCCAGCTTTTGTTAAGTCCCTGCATCCCTGCAAGTTTCTCCATTATAGCTAGTAATGTTACCTTTACTAATACGGCAATATCCAGTGTTCAAGGAACCTAAATATGTTTCTTATACTCACTCACATGAACCAAATGCACAATAAACCGCCCGGTGTGGGGCTTTCCTGTGACTTCAGAGCCTGTGCTCCATCTCCTCAGCTGCACAGCTTCTCACAGGAGAGCATTTGAATCAAAGAGGGGGGAGATAGATCACATGGCAGAATTTAGCTGGGACTTGAAATTTAACCCTTGGTGTCCTCATAACATTTTACCGGAGCCAAGAACTAACATCACAGTAAAATACAATGCTGCTTCTCCAAATGGCATTACTTCAAAATCTCCACCTATCTGTGCAAACAGCTTACAAGTAACATTGCTTACTTATAAATGCCAGAAACCAGGTCCAGCAAGAGAAGACAAAGTACAAAGGCTATGAGAAATAACTGGAGTTATTAGTCAGTAAGTCTTCAAAGGCCCCCTTATGTAGAGCAGATTTGTTTTCATCTTAATATAATTTTTTCAAAATCTAGAGCAAAAAATATTTTTCTCATCAGTATTTCCCTCTCAGTCTCCGAAGAGATGCTGAAAAGATTAGCCAGTAACATCTATAACAACCAAACAACCTGAGTCACTTTGTAGCAATGTGCATAATAATCCCAGAAATAGTCTGTATATAGAAGATGGTCTGGTTTCCCATACAATAAATAACACAGGTATTTCAATAATAAGTCCAGGCTATTTTCCACTCCAACTAATGCATATTACTATGTGCCGCCACCACTGGAAGACTGGAAATAATAAACATCTGAAACAGTAGTACATGTTCCACTGAGGAAGTCAGTTGTCACTAAAATAAGCAGAAAATCAGATTCCCATCCTTCAGCAAAGGCACAAGGAGGATGGGGCTGTATGGTTTTTATTTTGTGCAAATCAGTGCCACTGGATGAATTTTATGACACTCCTCCAATTATAAACGTTTGGTGGCCAAGGACACCAAGATTCCCTAGTACAACCTGGAAGGGTCAGAAAAGTCAGTCTTGCCTCAGGGCCCCAACACTCATGCTTGGCACTACCCTCTGACAGCAGCTCCAATCTCCCACAGGGGGAAACAGCTGTACATTATGATCTTCATTCAACACTAGTGAGAAAAGAGTTAGGTTCTATCTGGCAGTAAGGACAGCAGCCTCAAAATGGAGTCTGCTGTGTCACCGCCTCCAGGGATCTCACAGACCATCGGCCAGCTGTGCTTGGGCTGTCTGGGACTCCCCAGAGCATGGGCGGGAGGACACTGGCTCACGGGAGCATGGGCTGTCCAGGAGCTGCGTGAGCTCTGCATGGACTGGGCCCTGAGGTGGGAGTGGCCTCCTCCAGGGAGGAGCTTCCACCGCTACACAGCAGCTCTAGCTCCCTTCTAAACCACCAAAATATCCCTAGACAAAGAGCCCTTGTGAGTACCTACCCAGAAGCCCCTCCTTGCTGCCAGGAACTTTATTTCCTCACCTTCATATCTTTTAAATAAACTTGCCCGCACTCTGCTTCCTCCATGTGCAGTTTTATTCATCATCATTGTGGAACAAGACCCTGGTGCTCCACTCACTGGAACAATACCTAACATGAATTTGAACTTCTTCTTGAGTATCTTACCTCAAATTACTAAGAGAAAAGATTTCACTGGCTCAGATGCTGCCATCTCTGGAGACCGCTAGCTATCCCGATGGCAGACTTCCAGACACAAGAAGGCAGGCGGACTTGGGAAGCGGAGAACCACATTTGTCCTTATGGTGACCACCCATGAGTAGACAACAGTCTGATGCTGTCTTTTGGCTTGGTTTAGTTTTGGTCTGGGGCAAGAGAAGTTGAATACAGAGGCAGATTGATTGTCATATAGCAAACAAACATTTATTTGAAGTCAGGCCCATCAATTATCATGGCCTTGCAAAGCTCTGAGTAGTTGTGCTGTATTTGAAAAAAAGATGACTCATCCTTTTGAAGATAGGCATATTGATCTGAATGCAGTTCATTTCCTGGACGTTGATTGCAACATGTGAGTACTGTATGCCGCCAGCACTGTCTGCTGGACAAGCAGCATTAACACAGTGTGGTCCTAAAAGAAACTTGACTTTGTTCTCCCACTGTGCCTTTGAATTTGCTCTGAGGCAGCTGTCCTGTAGCTGTCACTAGATGAAAATTTACCAGACTGCGTCGGTGGTCACTCCTGGTAATAAAATTTTTTATCACTTCACTAACATATAAGTAACCAAAAGCCTCCAGGCCTGATTAATAACAAAACTTTAGACCTGAGATAATACTAAAAGTTTCCCACCTTGAAGGTGTGGGGGTATGATCCCTTCACTCTCCGTCTCGCCATCTGGGATGTCTTTTCTCTGTCCCTGTGTCAGTGGTCTCTCTGGATCAGAATTCAGACAAAGCAGGAAAAGCAGAAAGGATAGCTATGCACTCTTAACACACGGTAACTGTGGCAAGCTGATGCTTTCCCAAGCCTGTGTCTGTGTTCTCTGGCAGCACCTCTACTGGGATGTGCCTGCCAGCTGCGGCTGTGCAGGGAGACCCCTCCTGTCTCACAGCTTCTTTATCCAAATTTGTGTCAAGAACTTTGGATCAGGATCCTTTATAAATAGATTTTCCTAAGATTCAGATTCCAGAAGTCCAGCAACAACAGCCTAATATCAGAGAGGAGACTAATCAGTTTCCAGACCTAGCTCTCTGCTTTTTCTCTTTACATATTGCTATTGTCTGTGTTTGTAGCACATAATGATTATATGTTCCCTAGAGCTGGCCCACGTGCGTGACACACATGTCCACCTGCGGGGTGATCGTGTGCATGACACACCTCCTCTCCCTTCCCTCCCTCCAGGTCTTGGTCCCTTTTCCATCTGCAAAAGACTTAGCATTTGCTGGCTTCTTGATGTCTGCTTATCCCAGGTGTGAGTCAGGACTCAGTCACTACCTCCCACAACCCCACCGCTTTTGTAGGGAGCTCTCTGATTGGCCCCTCAGCCCCCCGCCTTCGGCTTGAAATGAGGAGCACACACCTCTCTGCCTTTCCTCCTTAGCAACAGGAGGTAGTGTGGGAATTTCACCAACCTTCTCCAAAGTGTTCCCGCCATAACAACCTCTCATTTCCAAACACCTGTGGTTTGAACACTTCAGTGATGATTGGGTCTCTGAGACATCTTGGGTCCTATATTCTGAAATTCCTCAAACCTATCTGTCTCAAGGTGCCTTTTGACATCTAAAACCTATTACAGCTTGGTGTCTTGAAACTTCTATTTTTAACATCTCATGAAGCTGCCTAACACATCGTAAGAAATCAGTAGATCAAAAAACAAAGGAAACACAATGCTTATGATTTTTACTTTTCATTTATTTTTGTTGATGCCAAAGCCTGGGAACACATGACAATCACCTTGAGTTTCTTCCTTGCTGGTCCTGGTGCAGCGGGGAGCGCCGGTGCATGACCACACAGAACAGAGTGTGGCAAATGCCCTCTAGACGGACACTGGCTCAGTGAGAGGAGCGCAACGCCCCTGGAGCGCAGCTGTGATCCCTTTTCCCCACGCGCCCACCTAGAGTCACCTACAGAATGTTGTTTCCAGATTTAATTTCCCTCTGGGCAAAATGTTACATTCTCCTGCAGCCCAGAGCATGTTTTATGTTCTTTTTTGTTTTCTTAAATAAGAGTCAGAACAAGGACAAATAAGCAGAAGCTACAATGAAGGGCACAGACCTATGAGAGACAGAGAAGCAGGAGACCGGGCAGCTTTGGCTGCCCTGGCAGTGAGCCACTTGCTGGGGGCTTGAACAGTAGGAAGTTATTTTCACTTGGTTCTGAAGTCTAAAAGTCCCAAGTCAAGGTCCAGTTGTGAACTGACTT
Organism: Dinomys branickii; assembly: GCA_004027595.1. Classification (NCBI taxonomy): domain Eukaryota; kingdom Metazoa; phylum Chordata; class Mammalia; order Rodentia; family Dinomyidae; genus Dinomys; species Dinomys branickii. The sequence continues at coordinate 5,243 of PVLD010018369.1, read as the reverse complement.
AGCTCCCGGGGTAGGGCTCCTTTCCTGGCTTGCCGCGTTGTCTCTGTGTCCACACGTGTCAGGGACAGAAAGTGACATGTAAGGATTTGGGGAGAGTGAGGAGGGGAAAGGCAGAGATTAGAGAAGAGGGGAGGGGAGGGAATCTGTAAGGTCCAGGCCCCATCTCTAAGATTACAAAGACCCTATCTCCAAACACAATCACACTAAGGGTTGTGGCTTCAAGATGTGAATTTGCTGAGTATGAAAGTTCGGGGTTGACTCCCAGGTAAGAGCAAGGTCCTTATACTCAAACTTGTGCAACCTATTGTGATAGGGAAAATAATGGCCCCAACATGCCCATGCTCTGAACAGTAGGCTCTGTGAACAAGTCACTTTCACAGGAGAAGAGACCCTGCACATGTTCAGCACCGTGAGGAGAGGGTGTCCTGGGATGTGGCCAGGGTAGAAGGTCAGTGATACAAGTTCAGCCTCCACTGGGGCTTCGAAGAGGAGGAACACGGGCGGCCTCTAGCGGATGGGAAAGGAAGGAAACTGATTATCTTCTAAGGTTCCAGGAAAAAACACCACCCAGTTGACAGGACTTTCACCTGGTGAGATTGGTACTGGGTTTCTAATGTAGAGATTGGTAAGATATAAAATGGAGTTGTTCTGAGACAATGAGCTTGTAATTATTTGTAATAGAAACAACAGAAAATTAATATACTTATCAAAGTTTCATTCTCCTCCCCCAAAATGGACCAGGCAAGCCTCAGACCCACAATCCAGCCTCACTCCGGCATTACTAGCTGGACTTGTGAGGCGTGGACCTATGTCAGGTCTGTTGATGGGCTGTTTACACAGTTCTATGGGAGCTTGTAAAAGAAATAGACCGTGGATGTTTGCAGGACATAACATCTGTTTGAGATGCTAAGTCCTCTAGACACAGAGCACTCTTAGAAGCACCTCTTGTTTGTAAGTCACCTTTAGAACTGGACTTCGGTTTTTGTTGTATGGTACGAGCGCTAGAAATGCTTGCTGAATATATAACAAGGTAGCCATTACAGACTGTAATAAAAATGTGACAGGATAAATCTGAAGACACTTAACGATTTTTCACTTTCAACTTTCTTTTACTATAAACAAAGCTATTGTATTCGTCAGGCATTGTTTTTCTCAGTTTAAAAAGAGCTGGAAACTGAACAAGAGAACCACACCCATAACTAAGAGGAAGCAGCGTGGTGCCTGCTCCAAGCGTTCCTGCACTGGGGTGGTTCTCACTCAGTCCTCAGGATTTTTGTCCTTATTTGAAAAATGATTCCTCTACTAAAATTTACAAATAAAAACACAGATTAATAGACCAGATAAGCCTGACTGTTGTCTTACTATTGCATAAGAGCATGTCACTGGCTCATCCAGGGAAAGCAGCATGGCAGCGTGTCTCTGCCCTCAGACCCGGAACACCAGTCCGAGGATTCACCCAGAAAACTGAATTTGCCATATCCTCTGTCTGATATTCACTTCCCACACTTAAAACCAGCAGGTATAGAAAACTGTTAACATAAAAATGAGGGTATTCCATGGGTAAATTATCCTTTTTGATCCTGCTACCCTTGGCTCTAGCCACAGTGGAAATTATAACAAATATAATACAGATGTTGCCTCTTCTAGAGGCCTACGGTGTAGCAGGTACTTTATTATGCACTGAGTAGACTATAATGAATGTATTTGCATTATATTCTATCATATAAATTTCATTATATTCTATATTCTATAAGATTTCATTTTATTCTATGTTTAAAGTTGGCCCCAAACACCATGACAGCCTTTGCCCTCAACAACAGCATGATTGCTCTGGAATGAGAACAGAAATCATATTCCTTGTAAATATTAAGATGGCTAATTTTGCTTTTTAAAAAACTAATATTACTTCAAATATGGGACCTAGCTTGTTGGGTCTGGTGTGCACCATAGTGTTGGAATTCTGGAATGGATTAGATTAGATTAGATTAGATTAGAGGAAAAATATGGTAGAGTAACGAAGATTAAAACTAGCCAGAAAGTCTGGAATATAGGATCTGCTTCTCAAAAGGAAGAGTTGAAGGGATGAGGGACAAAGCAGATAAATGTGAAACATCTTTGTAGCCATAAGGAGCTTATATATATATATAAATGCTTAACCAAAAAACACAATCAAATGTCAGGTGTAAAGAACAGAAGGCAAAAGCTACAGATTACAGGGAAAGTCTTGTTTTACTTCAAGTATTTGGTGTTAACTTCTGTTCGATTCCTGGTGTTTTCTCCATTCTCTCTACTCACAGCTGTACATGGGGTCACCTGGTCAGATTGGCAACTGAGTTTCTTGCTAACCAATAGCAACCCGAGCCTAGCCTTGGCCTGTCCACACGGCAGCCAACGGGAGTGGGTCTCTCATCCTGGAAAAGTGTGATCTCAAAAACAACTTCAGCAGATCCCAAAGTTAAATTTTAAAAGAAAATATATTTGCGGGAGCAATATGGTAGCTGGGGTATACAATCACTGATCCCAATGAGCTACTCTTATAGCCAGCAGGGTTGGGTGAGGGTGAGTGCTCAGGCCACTTCCAACTACAGTAAAGATGGTTTTAGAGTCATCTGCACTGCAGCCAGAAATTGTTCTGGGAAAGGTAAGTACATGTGGCCACATAATTTGTGAGGCAAGACCAGAAAAATACACCAGGACATCTCAACTCCAGCAGGAATCAATCAAGGAGACTCAGGGATGTGAATACAATCCACCTTTAGAAAACACAGTTGTTCTTTAAAAACCAATCTCTCATGTTCTACTTTCTAAATCCTAGATCTTTTTCTCTGTCTTTTGCAGCTAACTTTTAAATAAATGTTTCATTTGTTTCACAGTGTCAGATTGGGTCCTAACAGGGTCCCATTTTCACATTAACTATTTACTCTTAGGATCTTTGCTTACAAAATATGTGAGCAATGTGAAAAGTTCTCTCAGTCAAGGAAGTATAACCAAAACAGACACACTGAAAGGAATGGAGGATGGACAAGGTTGCAGTGATGGTGAAAACCACATCAAAGTTTGCTAAAATGATGCTGACACATCCACTTAATAACTATCAAGAAATCTCCTTTCCAGTCTAAACACAATCTCAGACAGTTAAGCTTGCAGTTACACACTCTAGAAATAACCACAAGTTATAACTATAAGTATTATCACTTAAGGCTGCAAATAGCTGCTGAAATATACTAGAAATGACACTATGAGCTGTCAGAGTCACTGAGAAATGTAAAGCGGTTCTAACCCTCAGCAAATTTATGTTCTCGTAACTTAATAAATGAAATCACACCAGTCTGGGCAAGATGGTATAGATTCACTTCTTCCCTGCTCCTTCCAACTAAGCACAGTTATAAAAACAAGAAAATAACATAAGGGGTAACCAAAGGGAAACTCTGGAAAGTGACAGAAAGTAAATTGATGGTGGCTTCTGGAACTAAAATAGTAAGTTAGCAAAGCATCTTGCATCACAGCCTCCATGCTTGTGTCTACCAACGCAAACTTACATAGATTCTGAGCAAAACTGAATCAAAAACATCGGACAAGCCCAACCATATCATGGTGACTGACAACTGTTCTTGCTCTCTGACCCACAAGAAGTGTCCAGAAAAAACATTCCTCCCACTTGCACCGTTAATTATTCCCTCCCACAGCACACAGGAGGCCGTTAGAAAATGACTGAACTACAGGCCACCTACACTGTAACAACAGGGAGGTGGAAAGCAAAAGGTGATAACTGTGTGCTGTGAAAGCAATAACAAAAGAGCAAACGCGAAGAAGGCCCTGCCCTGCGTGTGAGGAAGCGGACTTCAGCAAGGAAAGAGGAGAGCTCTCCCGCTGCACTCCTCCTGCCACAGGCAGGGCCAAGTAGCAGCCCGTGAGAGCCCAAGGCCTTGCAAAGCTAACGACGGGGATAGCTTATAGCCTGGACAGTAAGAATCTCAGGCTCCTGCCACGAACCCAAACTAATTTTACCCATACGTTTTAGGCCATTTTGTTCTTTAGGATACAATTAAAGTTCAAATAAAACTTCTGTACCAAATTTGATTATTAGTCTGCAGATTGAAAAGCCAAAAGCAAAAAGACAAATTATGAAAAGTAGGCTGAATGAAAACTTGGGTGTTGCGCATTTTATCACACGGTTCTGGGTTAGCACCCCACAACTCATGGGAGGGAAATAAAGGCACTGGGTTTAGATGAGTCACCCTGGAGAAATCCTTGAGGTTTTGAAAATGCAAATGTCAAACAAGCCATGTAATATGAGAAACGAGAGGTGCTGGCTCTGTCCTTGTGAGCATCGCTACAAATGAACCAGGATCAAATTCCAGCGGCAGAGGCGTATCTGTCTCCCACGGATGTGTAGGTGATCACGTACACTGACATCTCCACAGTGCTCACGGACATATTTTCCTGAGGAAAGCATCGTTCTGATCAGCGTGGTCCCTGTGAAGATGCTAAGAACCCGGAAGGTGTGTGTGGAACTAATCCAACTTTGATTTAAAGAAGAGCAAACATTGTAAGCTAAACCCTTCCCAGCATCATTTAAGAGTACCGCCAGCCACCCTCATTCTGCACCTGTCACACAGGAAGAAAGAATCCCTGGGTTCCCCCTGCAGGACAGGCCTGTGAGTCCTGGCAGGGGCAAGGGAGCCAGTCAGGCTCTGCCACAAATACCGTGCTGGAAACAATGAGCCATCTTCAGCGAAGTGGTGTAGCTGAAGTTTGCTTAGGGAGAAACTCAGTGTCCTTGACCAAGTATCTTACTTAGGTATTACACTTTGAAACCACAAATCTCTCCTCTTTTAATATTCATGAAAATGTGTTCATTGTAGAAAATATGGAAAGATTAGGCAAGAGAAGATTACATACACACACACACACGTATGTTTTCCTGTACTGCCACCATCCCAAGAAAACCCTAACACAATTTTGACAAGTTTACCTCGTGCTTTTTTCTGTGTACTTTTCATATGTAGGGAATGTAGTCATTCATTTATCATTCTGAATCCTTCAGTTGTTTCACTTATCACTATGTCAAGACTGTCTCTCCCATTAAAAACTTATTGTTAAACCATTGAATGGGTGCTCAAAATTTTGTTATGATGGATCCATTTGCTTATGCAGTCCCCCACACATATTGTTCCTTTTCCTTCATCCTCATAAGAAAGCTGCCTTCACTAACTCTTGCATGTTCTTTTTTCATTATCATT
>PVLD010018368.1:0-39202 GCA_004027595.1 Dinomys branickii | reverse complement strand
ATGTCTGTATATGGGTCCATACATCTACAATTCGAAGATATCAATGGATAAAGCAACAACTACTGTTGAGACCATATCACCTTGTCTATAGATTAGTTGTGATTGTACTATTTTCTATGATAATGGGTGTCTGTTTGTCAATATGTTTTTGTACTTTTATGTTTCTAAAATAATAAAAAAAAAAAAAAAAAAAAAAAAATTTAAAAACAATTTTTAAAGGGTTGGAAATGCCTATCTGTGGTAGGGAGTTTGCCTAACATGTGTGAGGCACTGGACTCAATCCTTACTGCTGCATGTAAAAGGAAAGTAAATTTCCATATTATATACGCAAGCTTAAAATGGACACCCACCTTCATTTTTGAATGGCATTAAATGTTTTTCCGAATAGAGAGAGGACTTTTTTAAACCTCGATTCTTTTTTCTATGTCTTTATTTTCCTTAAGTTTGTGACTTTTACCTTTCTCTCTGTCCTGCAGGGAAAACTGCAGCTACATAGTTTAATGCATTTCACTGCAACATATGGGCAGAGATCTAGACGTCAGAATGTAGTATGTAGTCCATAGTGGCTGCCTTGCAAAGATTTTTTTAGGTTTATCACACACCCTGCATGCAGTTAGAAGAAAAGATATGGATGAGTATAGGGAAAATCGAAATGGTATCCTTGATGAACTTATTTAATTCCAGAATTGACATGAAAACATCACCTGCCTGGCAAGTGCAAGGTCCCAAGTTCAATTCCCGGTACCATAAAAAAATCATACTTATCATGAATGTGTATGTGTCTAATTGGTTTCCTTTGAGTGAACAACAGCTGTACAGATAAAACCTTTACAAACAGAATGAGACGCTAGGGAGGTTATACAGCAGGCAGGCTCAGAACCGCATCTCTAAGAAGTAATCTGTTAATGCATAAATGCCACGGAGCAGAGATGAGAGAGTGCAAAAACAACACTAGGCGTGACTGAGGGAAGAGGAAAACGACTTCAGAGGGAACCCAGTGAGGAGCACATGTGGCAGCAAGTTTTGGGAAAGAACACAGCAAAAATTGAAAATCATGAGAAGACGAAGAGCCCAGGGAAGTGCGTAGCACTCAGAGTTACCAAGAACAAGTGAAGGATCAGAATGTGCAAGGACTGCCATGCTGCAGCCACAGCTCGGACAGGCAGGAGAGGGGCCTCCGCTGTCCACTCAGCCCTGGCCCAGCCTGTGGGTTTCCAACTCCTGCTCCTGTACCCATCAGAGGCAACCACCAGCCCCGGGAAGCAGCAGAGGGCACAGGCAGCGGCGAGGCTCCTACTGGTGAATTTCTGCAATGTGTATTCGCCTTTCACGGTACCATTTCCAATGCACAGAATAACACACAGAGGACATGGTTTCCTAACAAGGTTCAAGACACACTTAGAACCAGAGTCCAGGGCCACATCTGACAGCGAGTCCTCCCCTGGGAGCCCGGGTCAGGTTGCCAACCATGAGGACAGAGCAAAGCCAGGCCAACCTCGGGGTAACCCAGAGCTTAGGGACTACTGGCCCTGTGCTCTCCGGAATTAACATATGCCAGGTCCTGGCTTCAGGCCAAGCAGGACAATCACTTGGGGAAAAGTTACCATAGATAAATTGAAAACGGCCCTTTGCCTAGGTATGGAAGAATCTGGAAGCTCTTATTTTTCTGTTTCTGAGTAGCCTGATTATAGCCAGAGACTGTATTTTTTCTTTTTTTTCTTTTTTTTTTTTCTATCTGCTTGTAGAGCACTGAATGTGATGGACTCACAGTTGGTGATCCACTTGTAGCAACACTCAGCTGAACTGAGCCGGTGTGGTGCTGGGTGTGCGAGGCCCGCCTGAGGACTGTTGCCAGCAGCGTAAGAGACGGAACTGAAGAGGAGAGGCTGTCGGGAGCTGGCAGAAGCTGTTAAGAAGCTGTGAGGAGCTGTTGGTTCTCCTTATCATGCTGGTTTTCCATGAATTCAGCTGTTCTCATCCGAGGAGGAGCTTTGGACCTCATTGTCACTGAGAATGGTTTCAGCTCACTTTCCTGGAGCTCTGGTCCTCACTTTGAGTGTCGCTTCCTGGCTCCCGTGCAGATCCCGTGGCCTGCTAGCCCAGAACCTTCATGCTGCTGGCACAGGATTTCTAGCTCCCACCACTGACCTTTGGGCCTTTCCTGCAAAGATCCATGAAACAGACCTGCATGAGACATTGTCATGGGCTCTAGGCCTACAGCTGGACTCATGAGAGACATTATCATGGGCTCTGGGCCTCCACCTGGACTCATGCAAGACATTACCATGGGATCCAGGCCCTCAGCTGAATTCTGTGGCATTAGTGTGTGGACAGAATCCTGCACTCTTTTGTATATAATTCTTTGGGTGACTATTAGAATCTTATAAAATGTGTGTCCTGTGTTATATTGTTTCCCCTTGCAAAAACGCCCAAACCAACATACTGGGAAAGTAGAGAAGTTCAGAGAACTGAGTAAAATTTGAGGTGGACGGCTTGAAATGAGCAGTGAGGTGAACTACACTCCCACCCGGGCCTTTTAAGGTAGTCATTAGCAAGCATATTGTGGTCACTGCAGGTAAAATTCATCTCATTAATTTTAATTGGGGAAAATCATCTTTACTTCCTTTTCCTAAAGCCCACACTTCATTCCATGGTTTAATTATGTTATTACCGCACCTCACCAAAAAGCAGTTCATCTCTTCTTGATCTCCTAATAAGCGTCTTACAACAGTTCATCCAAAACTTCCCCACTGTTTTCCTGCCCTAATTCTCCACGCTCCTTCATTCCCAACAAATGAGCTCACTTCCACTCTGCACCAGAGCTAAAACGTCTTACCTCACAAACTACCTGGTCCGCCTCTGTCTCTGTCTTGCTCTCGCGTACTGCGCTCTTTCCCTGATGGAGTCTGGGGAGAGGGGCCTCGGGCCCAGTGGGGGCTGGACCAGGGCTGCCCGCCTTTCCACCCATGGTGGGGAGCAGAAATGCCAGCCTCGCCGGACAGCAGCTTCTGCCAGGGCAGGGTCGCAGGGCCTGGGCATCGCAAGTGGAGTATCAGAAAGAGACCTAGCTCACCTGTGCACGCATAGCTTTCCGTCCTGGGTCCTGGTCAGTCCCCAAGACTATTCCCCTGTAACCGTTCCTTTCAGTGTAAAATGTCAGTTTCTTTCTCCCTGGTGGCATTTTAAATGCTCATAGCTTTTTCTTCTTGTCCATCCATCTCTTCCCACTGTTCTCACTTAAGTTACCCTTGTCAAGACTCGGAGCTTGTGCCTGCCCCATCACGTCGGTTTTCTTCGCATCCTTTCTGAACAATTCCCACAGTTTGACTTCGACATGACCCCTGAGAGTGGCCAGTGGTCTCCCTCCCTCCTCTGAAGGCCTTAGTCTCTGTCCTCCTGCCTGGACATCCTTGGACACCTTCACTCTGCTCAGTCCTCCCGTGATGCTGCCTCGAAGGGGCTGCCAGGACGAAGATGTCCCCAAGGTGCTGGTACCTGGTCTGGGCTTGTTCTGTCCTGATTACAATTGTGGTGGGAGGATTAGCAGGCAGAGTGCTTAACTCTGAACCTGAGATGCTTTAATCACAAGAAATCCTTGCTTGAGGTGGAATTGGAATCCTATAATTACAGCATTTAAGGGCGATCAGGGTGAAATCCAGAATGTGCGCATGTATCTGTTCAAAACTAAGTGAAGAAGAAGACCTAAGGAGACATCCTGGCGAGCAGAATAATCCCTCCCAGGTCACTGTGGATGCCATCTCCCATGGGGGTGACATCAAACAGCCTCTGATGCTTTTCCCTGACTGAGGACTTTGGTACTATAATTTTCCTTTTAATGGGGAGATCCTCCTCCCCCAACTTGGGGGAAATAACTTCTGCAGTAGAAAAGATATCACCAGTACAGAAAGTAAACAAAGAAAAAATATGACCCAGAATTCTATCTTTTCAGAAATAATATTTTCGGAGGTTTGTCTCTTTTTGTTTGAGACAGGGTACTGCTAGGTAATTCAGGCTGGCCTTGAACTCATTGTGTACCCCAGGCAGCCCTCGAAACCAGAAAGATCCTCCTGCCTCAGCACTCCCCAGGGCTGGAATTACAAGCATGTGCCACCACACTGACTGGAATGCATTTTTTAAATTTTTTCCTTCTGAAAAATGGATAGACACATAGATAGATAGATAGATAGATAGATAGATAGATAGATAGATAGATAGATAGGAAAGCAGCACAGACAGAGGTGTGCATAAGTAAAACAAACATTTTTGTTACTATCTTGTTTACAAAGAATGAGGGCAGCTGAGTTGGTAGTCAGTGGTAGAATGCTTGCCTAGAACATGTGAGGTTCTGTGTTTAATCACTATAACACAGAAAGAATAAAAAAACAAAAGAGGAAAGGGAAGGGAAGGGAAGCCATTTTTTCAGATCCTTAGATAAGACTGAGGTTTCTACGTAAAAGCACACATGCAGACATTATTTTTAATTTCTCAGTATCACTCTGATGAATGACTAGGACTTAATTTATTTCAACAAAATTGCCGTATTTTTCATTATTTACTCCTTTAAAATGTTTAAATATGTATATACCTTTATTCATTTATCATTCTATTATGACAAATTCTCAAAGGTAGAACTTTCAGGCCCAGAGCTATGTACTTTTCAATTTTGCCTGTAGATTGCTGAGCTCCCATGCAGGGTACTGTGCATGCTCATTTCTCCTGACATTTGTTTATATTTGCAGGTCCAGATTAAGGTCATTTAAGTGCAGGACTGAATCCTTTCTTTGTTTAAAATTTTAATGCTTTGCTCATGATAGTTGTTTTCACTCATCTGTACCAAAGCATTACCGATGCTTGCTACTGAGTTTTGGAGCACCTCATTAAATTTTATGCCTGAGGCAAAAACCTTGTCTCACCCTATTCCTGGCCTTCAATGTGGAATCTCGCACTTTAAGAGAAAACCAAAATGACTGATAAAATACTAGTTATTTTATTTTTCATTATTATCTTATTAGCTATTATTACTTATTATCTTAGCTTATGTTTTAAAAATTTCTAATGAAGTAAGAAACTTTTCACATTCAGTGATATTTTATTTAGGTTTCTTCCCCTAAATTGCTTGTTCATATTCTTTGCCAGTATTTCAGCAAGGTGTTGTCTTTTGCTTTGCAATGGGTAGAAAGTGTCTCTGCTTGTCATAGAGATTATAATAATTTCCTCCACAGTTGTATTTCTTAATTTCCCAAGACTTTTTGGCATGTTTCTTTTCAACACAGAAATTTGAAATTAGCCATAATGTGAATGCTAAGTCTGTTCAAATATGGAAAATTCACCTCTAAGTTTTTCTTCCTTGCTTTAAATTTTAGTCTTTCCTATCACTGCAACAAAATACCCAACACCTACAATTTAAAGGAACAGAAATTGATTTCAGCTCACAGTTTAAGTGGATTCAGTTCATGGTCAGGAGGTTCCAAGGCAGAAACGGCGTACCACGATGGCATGGTGGAGGAAAGCTCTTCACAATACAGCAACCAGGAGGCAGAGAAAAAAAGGAGAAGCCAGGCTTGCAGACACACCCTTCTGGGTCATGCTCTTAGTGACCCACCCCTACCAATCAGGTCCCCAGGAGATTTGTGTTGCAGAACATTTTAGATCTAAACTGTAACATTCCTCCCTGGTTCCCAAAAGACTCATGCCCATCTCATTATGCAAAGTGCATTGAGTCCATCTCTAAAGATTGCCAAAGTCTTAACAGTTTCCAAAATGCCAAAAAGTCCAAGCCCAAAGTCTCTCTCTGAGACTCAAGGCAAACTGTTCACTGTGAGGTCATGTAAAAATCAAAAAGAACTGTAAACACTTCCAACACACGATGTCCCAGGGTAAATAATCCCATTCCAGGAAGGAGGAATAGGGAAAGAGACAGAAATCAGACCATGCAAGAATGAAACCCAGCAAAGCAAACACTAAATCTTGACTCTCCATGTCCAGCATCCAAGGCAGTTGTGATGAGATGTCAGCTCCAAAGGGCTTCAGGAGCTCCAACCCTACGGCCTTACTAGCTGGCGCCCACGTGACCTCTGTCTTTGGCTGGCTCCACTGGCCTGCAGCTTTCCTCATCAACCCTTCCATACTCCTGGGATCGCCAGTTTCCTGAGGTCTCCACATACTTTCAGCTTTACTCACACAGTTTCATATGCTATCTTCTCATGGGCTCCTGGCAACAGCTGTGATGCTGTTCACAGACCTTCTTCTCAAATCTGAGTGGAACCCCCTTACCCCATAACTCTTGCTTTCTCCATGCATGAAAAACCAGCACAACATGGATGCTGCTAAAGTCAACTACCAGCTTCAGAAGTAGCTGGGCCCCCTTGGACCATGGCTACTGCAGCCTCTGAATTCTGCAACAGCTCAGCATCATGAAATGAATCCTGGGAAACTAGTTCTCTAGGCATCCCTTCTTGAGCACAAAGGCCCAGGATCTCTCTTTGCAAGTGAAAATTTTATAGTTTTGCATCCTTAAGCCTGTAAAGGGAGATACCTGGCTAATTCCTGAGATGCCCTCAAGGCACCATGCATTTTGTCCTAGTGCAAAGTATTTGGTTTCTTTTTAGCGATGCTAATATTATTAGCAGGCACACTCTCCTTTATCACCACTTTACAAGTATTTTCTTTCTGACATTAATTGAAATTTTTCAAATCATTCAGTTCTGCCCTTTACTCCTGATTCTTACTATAGATCTCTCCAAGAGCAGCCAGCAGGACTCATGCTTCAGCAAGAGTGCTGCAAAGCCTTGAAATTTCCTCCACTGGATTAATTACCCCATCACACTTACTCTGCACCTCATACAAAGACTTAAGACATGGGCAAAATGTGGACAAGTTTTCTGCTTGAACACACATGGCCAGGAGTCCAAATGCCTATGGAGTACTTGCTCCCACCTGAAACCTCTTGGGTCTGGTCTTTACCATCTGTTTTTCTATCAGCCTTGTAGTTTTCTGAGCTCCTACCAATACCATACATCAAGAACCACTCATAGCATTCTGGGGCTTCTCTGTCTCTCATATCCAACCTTTCCAAACCCCTCCTGCAAACCAGGTCCAACTTCTGAACCACATGGTCATGTCCAATCACAGTAATGACCCATACTCCTGGTATGATTTCTGTATTAGTCACTTTCCCATTGCTGTGACAAAATACCTGACAGCTTCAAAAAGGAGAGGTTTATTTTAGGTCTTGGCTTTTAAGGGACTCAGTGCACAGCTGATTGGCTCTAAAGCGGAAATGGCAAGTCTGAGGGATGTGGTAGAAAAAGGTACTCACCTTATGGCAGCCCAGAAGCAGGAGCTTGGGGAGCTGGGAACAAGAATTCACCCTTCCAGGTCACACCTTCAGAGACCACCTCCAACCAGGCCACGCCTCCTCACATCACATTTAGCTACTGAACTCATGGACGGGTAAATCCAATGAGTACAATGCCTTGCAGATCCACTCACCCTCCAATGCATGAGATTTTGCGGAGTCGTGTTAGATCCAAACATAGCAAATACATTTTTCCCAAGAGGCCTTAAAGACCAGGCCTTCATGCCTTTAAGGAAATGTTCACTGTTTGATGATTCTTTAATAATTATAGTGTTAATATACCATCAAAGTACATCTCAGCAGGAAACAGAGGAGGATGGGTGGGAGAAAAGAGAAAGAGCGGAGAGTTAGGAGCAAGCTTAGGGGCCCCACCAGCAGCAACCGCTCAGTAAGAGAGTTTCAGAGCTGCTGCTTGCCAGACCCTGCAGGGGTGGCAGGACCGCAGAGAGAAAAGGCTACGCGCTGCATCCAGGAAGAGCATGCTGGGGCCGGGGGTATAGCTCAGTGGCATAAGCGCTTGCCTGGCAAGTGCAAGGTCCTGAGTTCGATCCCCGGTACCAGAAAAAAAAAAAAAAAAAAACCAGGAAGAGCATGCTGGTTCACCTGGGACCACGGAGAGAGCTGCCTGACTTCCAAGACCATCTGTTGCCCTGGAAACCAAGAATGGCAGTGTGAGAAATTCCCTGGAAATCAAAGGCCCTGATAGTTGGACCCATTCTCTTTCCCCACCCCATCCACCCCCCTAGTACTCCAGCTATCACTAAGCCTCTCTAATTTCAGTGCAAAAAGAGAAGAAAGCACCATGTGGAATAAGCCCACATGTTAAATTAAAAGAAATATCTTACTACTTGTGTCCTCAAGTTTGTAGCTATGTACTTGCTAAATAACTGGATTTAACCATCTCTTCTCATGTGTTTATTTCAATGTCATACTACAAACTGCCTGCCCTACTCTAAGCATTTAAAAAATATATAAACTGTAATTTTCTAGTACTTTTAAAATTTTTTGATTTAGCCTTCTTAGTACTAATTCTGGTGGTTCTATTTTTATTCTTAAATCTATAATTCATCTCAAGTATTTTTGTGTATCTCATGTGCAGTAAGAATGTAATTTAGAAACTGTTTCCCAAATGGTTAATTCTCCTCGCCACCACAAATGCAACTCAGAAATGGAATAAACGGGACCCCCAGAGATGGAAAGCAAGGAGCTGTCACTTTTTAACCTTTCTTTCATCTTGTCTGTCTCACTTCTTTTCTAATTCCTTTCACTTCTGTCTTCTCCGTAAATCCCACACAGGAGCAAAAGTGATTTTTCTAAAAGGCAGATCTGCCGGTGCCATAATCGTTTCTGACAAATATTTGAAGGGCTACATTATAAAGAGAAGCCTGCTCTGTCGGGCAGAACCAGGATTCTTGGTAAGAAAATTCAGCGCAAATTTAAATTGTCAAACAGTGAAGTGTCCTGTCTTGTGAAGACTTAATTCCTTCTTTTGGTTCTCTGCCTGTGAAAATAACTTCAAGCTGCAAGACTACTTATCAAAAATGTCATAGAAGAGACTCCCTCTTGGGAAGGAAGTTGGAATAGGTGAATTCAAGATCCCACCGTTGTGCTGTGTGGAGTTCTGTTCCGACAGAGAAAGAATAAAAGCACTGAGCTAGCTCTTGTTTAAACATATCCCCTTTTTCTTGTGAAAATTTTACAAAACACTGTAAGATCATTTTGGATGGTTTTTTCAGAGCCATTACATTTTTTTTTAGTTCTTTTCTGAAGGACTTTATTAAACTGTTAAAAACAATTCTTCCACTATTCCACCCATCTAATGTTAGTTTTCTTTCTTTATTTTACACATAATTTTTAAAAATTAAGCACAGAATTTCAAAACAAAATGATAGAAAATTAACCTAGTTAATATATTGTATAATGTTATCTTCAAAGCAGTTGCTCAGATTACCAAATATAGGCATGCAAGATTGATCAAACACTATAAACACTAAATGTTCCTTTCAATGAACTAATAGAAATTATTAGTACAATTATTTTAGCTATCTTGTGTATGTATGTATGTGTGTCACACACACACACACACACACACACACACACACATATTCCTTCCTTCTTTTCTCTTTTCCCGCATCCGAATTCTTTCCTTTTGAGCAATTTCTTTCCCTTTCACAATATTTATTGTACCTTTGAGATCTTATTTACTCTTTCAGTTTCTTACACTCAGGAGACAATACAATATTTGCACATGTGAGTCTGATTGATTTCACTAATGAGTATGGTCTCTAGCTGCATCCGCTTACCTATGAAAACCTCAAGGTTCTTTCTTTATAGCTGAGTAGTACTCCACTGTATAAAACTACCACATCTTTTTTATCCAGTCCTGTTTGAGGTCTATAAGGTACTGTATTTATTCAATGGTTTTATAATAATGAGATTGAATTTTCTGGATATGTAATGTATTTCTTTAAAATTATAATTATTTTTTTGACATCATATATTTTATTACAGAACAATGTTTTTATCAACTATCAACATACATCCCTGTAGCTCAGTTTTAAAAAATTAACTAACCGTAATCTACATAGTGAAATTTCAGTTTTAAAAAAGTGAAACAGAAATGTTTGTGAGAGTTTTTAGCAATAGCTCATAAGAGGCGGGATGGGAGGATGTCACAGGTCCGGATGTAGTAGTCAGCCCTGAACCACAGTTCAGTTAAGAGCAGAGCCTCAGGGCGATGAGGACATTAGAACTAAGGTCGCAGAAGGACATCAGTGCCTTTAGGCCTTGACTCGATTATTATGAAATGTTTCCCTTCAGGAACATCACATTAATTTTCAATTTCAGGAAGAAAAGTACTTTTTCAATGCTGAGAACAGGATGCCCAAAGCTGGGCCCTGCCAGCTGCCCTGAGATAGCCCTGCAAGGAAATCTCCGCCCACCTCCCTGCGCGCGCTGTGTCCCAGTTGTCTGGTGGGTGGGAAACGAATGTTGTGCTAAATGAGTTTCTGCAGATGCACTGTGAGTACCTGTGTAATGGAGCCTCTGACTCCCAGGGGCCCGTTGGCCGAGTAATGGCTTTTAATATATGGCAAGCTTAGCATCCTCCATGTTCTATAAACATGCTTTTAGTTATTTTCTGTATGTTTTTAGTATCTAGGACAAAATATGTGGTAGATCTCAGCGGATGAAAAAAGGCAACAGGGTAACGGGCTTCATCCGGTTGGCCAATGTCTGGCGTCTACTCTGGGCCTAACTCCTCCCCTCCTCCCTGAAGGGGTGGCAGACTCACCTGTATTGCGTGCGAATGTGCGTCATAAGCCCCGCCCTCCCACAAAGGAAGACTAGCACCTGTCAACATTGAGACATTTAAATATTTACTTATTTGGGAACTATTCGACCACTTCGTGTTTTAGTTACTATTCAGGGCTGTTTCAGTGAACGCTATTTTTGTAACATTTCACAGATGGTGCAAGCTGCTCCTTCCCTCGCGCTTCCATGCGCCACTGAACTTTCCTAAACGCCACTTATTGCGAAGTTACAATAAGAGCTGTGAATTCTCGCTGTACTGCCTGAAATCATAGAAACTGTGGTTTTTTCTTTTCAGTGCTCTGCGTTGCAGCTAATGCACAGCACATTTGCCACCAAAGCCTTGCGTTTCTATTTGGTCTCTGGTTTTTGATGGTATGAATGCTTTCACGCCAGTTTTCTCAACCATGGTCCAATACGACTGGAGTGTGTGGTTCTTGGGGGCATTTCAATCCTAGCGTACAGCGATCTGTTGTTTCATAAATGTCTACCAAAATCTCAGTGGCTTAAAACAACCACTTCCTATATTACAGTGCCAGATGTTGCCAGGAAGGGTGCTCAGGGATGCCAGCCAGGACGGCTCTCCATTCTATCCATCTCCTAGGAAGCAGCACCGAGGATTTCCACCGGGCCGGCGCCTTCACACAGCAGCAGGTCCACTGCCATCAGTCAAGGTGCTGCCTCTTGACACCACACAGCGTCACTTGGTACATTTTGCTGGCCAAAGCAAACCCCAAAGGCAGCTTTAATTTAAGGAAACTAGAATAACAGTACCTCTCCTCACTTGTATGGGTGGTGGTGCTGTGCGGCACGGAAGCTGTCGGTATTCGGTTGCCCACCACTTCTGGGAAGTAGGGCTGTGAAAGCGGATGCTGTTTCATCAACCGCCATGATCACCTTAAAATCCCAAGACACTGGAAAATACAAATAATCAATACAATCCGATTAAACAAAAGTTTCTAAGTGGGCATAACCTGGAGGGCATGTCACCAGCACACTGTGGCAAGAGAATGTAATGCTGGTGTAAAGGAGCAGGCACAAAATTATTAGACAGACAGAAAGCAATAGCCAAACTGTAGGGAACTGGAGCAGGAGGAGACAGTAAATCCCTAGCTCGTCCTGAAGGAAGAGCGGGAGAGAGAAAGGGCTTCCAAGAAAATGAAAGACACCAGGCACAGCGCAGCCGCAGCCCAGCATGCAGGGTCTGGAGAAATATGAGAAGTCGGGCCCCAAAGGAAAGGACCCAGGTTAAGCGCGTCTGGAGAGCAGGGATCGCACGTCGGGCAAGGAGACGCCTCACCCTTTCCTTCGTCCCCCATGCAGGTCCTGAGAGGCCCTTGCAGAGAACAGCTCCTCCACCCACCTCTTTCATTTTCTTCTTTCTGTCCCCGCAACAAGAAAAAAATAAATAAATCCCGCCTTGCTCCATCTTCGGTGACTGTTCACTTATGCTTTTGCTGCATTTCTCTGTGTATTTAGATGATCTCCATTTCCGGTCTGTGTTGGAGTGGCAGCCCCTGTAAGGCGGGACAGGTAACAGTGCTAGATGCTCAGGAATTTACTGTCATCGGTTACTGTCTAATGCTGGCATGGACATGCTGGAAAGACCAACCCCAACACACCTCACTTCAATCATCTCCTAGACCTTAGGTATAGATGAAATTCCAGTTGTCCATCTTATTTGTACATTTTAAATGAGCTTTTTATAAGTATTTGTTATGGTTGATACATTGTGTCAACTTGGAGGTTTGGCTCAGTGACTCAGCAGGAAGCCAGGGTGCTTACTTTGTACACATCCTGAGCCTGTGGAAGAGGAGGGCATGGAGACTGTGTGAGAGCTACACACCCCCTGGGTGGGGGTAAGCTGTTTACAATGTAAGGGAGCAAAAGGGGCTGCTTGCAGCCATTCCTCCCTTTTGCTCTGGTTGTTTTTGCTGTGCTCTGCCACCATGAACGTTTGACCTCTGCCATATGCCATTCTGCCTCAGAACCAGCCAAGTGTGGACTGAAACCTCCACAAACTGTAAGCTAACTAAACCTTTCCTTCCTTCATTTTGGGCATTGGGTATTTTGTCTCAGCAACGAGAGAAAAGTAACCAAGACAGCATTTTTGAAATTCTATACCTTAAAATATGAATTCCTTTTAGGCAAGATTTGAAGTTGAACTCAGCTTCCTTGGACTCACACATTCAGATACTTCAATACTGGTTCTCTGTCCTGGAATCACTTTCCAGCAGAATGAGTTAAGTGCACTCAGGTGTGGATGATGAAAAGCAACTCTTGAGTGTGGGTGTGAGGGTAGGCACAGTCTGTTTTAGCATCTTCTGGAGTAGAATGTGGACATTTGAAAACGTAAATTGGATCTGTGCATTATATGTAAAGTCTTTTTAGAACAAAAGCTACACAGAACAAGATATGACTAAGGCTTATTTGCTAGTGGAAATATGCAAGGGCAGAATGAAAAACAGAGGGGTAAGTGCATAGGTTTCAATGTTTCTGTGTACTGAACCTATACCTAGGAATGAAGACCAATCTGGATAATTCAAGGAAGAAAAAATATTTATTTCCTTAATTCACATAGTTTCTTGGGCATTTATTATATGTGGAATATGAGGTATGATCAAAATAGTGAATATTTCATTTCTTAAAAATAGAGTAGAATCCACATTCCATTAAACTCCCTCAAAACCGTCCACCTTCACATGCACTTTAAACACACTCATCCCATCATCCTTCTGGAAGTCCTCTCTCCTGAGCATCTTTACCAGGAGTGATCCAAACCAGAGAGTGCTGCTGTCGAGTGCTGTCCAGCAGAAAGGCAGGCTCATGAAAACACGACCCTGAGTCCTCAGCCACCTTATTCACCAGACCTGGCACCACGTAATTTGTGATGCTTTCCCACCGTCAAAATGACCACGGAAGGCAAATGTTTTGAGTCAGCTCAGAACATGAAAATAGTCATGATAACCCAACTAAAGACACTGAGCAAACACTTCCGGAACTGCTGTGAAAAGTGGCAAGGACAGCAGGATAAGTAAATTCACTAGAAGGGGGAAGATTTTGAGGGAGATTAGTGGCATTGTGTCTTTTATGATAATAAAGTTTTTGAAAATAAACATTAACTGTAATTCTCTCTCACACAGTATACCACGGCTTTCCTTATTTAGCTATATCCAGATAAAAGCTTTCACTTTCCACTTTATATGTCTAGACAGAGGCTTAGTTTCTGCCCAGAGCTAAAGGACACTTCAATAATTTATTTGCAGGTGCAGAAGTTTATCCTTACCTTCTATCAGTCCTTCTCCATCAATCAGGTGGGTCTCTAAATGAACAGATGGGATTCTCTCCAAGCTCTGATGACCAACAGGGATTGTTGAGTCAAGAATGAAAATTAATTCCACATACAGTGACCTCCTCCTGAAAATGCTTCCATAGCCAAGGTTTGTGCTCAGTCACGCCGGAGATGCACACACTTGATTTAAGGGAAGCCTCTGTTCTATTACCGTGCGGCTGGCTATTGAAGAGGAACTCACGGGGAAGTCATCTGTCAGAGAGCAGAGTTCTCTGTATCCTTCCAAATGATGGGGTCTAGGACTTTTACAATGCAATTTCTCTCTCTCTTTGTCTCTCTCTCTCTCTCTCTCTCTCTCTCTCTCTCTCTCTCTCTCTCTCTCTCTGTAAGGAAGTTAGGGACACCCATCTCCTCTCCAGCTGTAATGAGGGCATCCCCGGGGTCACACCTGCAGTGATTTACGGAGTATCTGGAGTGTCTGAAGCGTGTTTGAAGTGCCTGCCCGTGACATGAGGTGTTAGCTTTCTAGATGAGAAAGGAGCTGTTCTCTTTTACCTGAGACTGAGCAATATTACAGGAGTTTACTCAAGGAAAAGTTCAAGTTAGTGCCACAAACAAGATTTAGAATTGTGTTCCCTGGCTTCAAATCCAGGGCTATCTTAGCTTCCCTCTTTCCACCTCTCCACCTCGGGGAAATGCTACAAACTGCTACAGTATTTGTTCAGTGTGTGCTGAAGCCCTCTAGGTAAATTCTGTAATCTTGGCACTAGACTGTTCTCCTTTACCTCCAATTGTAACACCCTCTAACCATAGCACCTCCAAGGAAATTTGTCATTGACTAGGAAGAAATCAGTTTACAAACAAAAACAACCCTTTGTGGTTTTACCAGCAATTAAAGTAATTCTTCTCCAGCAACATTTAGTCAGCAACTAGGCCATACTGCTCTGCTTTTGAGGCATACTTTTGATTAAATAAAACCCTAAATGGTATCCAGGCAGTCTTCAAAGAAAAATTTCTAACTTTAGCTGAATGTAACATGTAAGTGGAGATCCTTTCTCAGCCTACAAAAGTAATTAATTCACCACCTGGCTGAGTGCCTCAAAAGGATTAAATATAAAACATGAAAATTGCTTTCACTTTGGGGGCAGCGAGATTAGATTGCATGAGAACCTAGCAAAGGGCCCAGAAGATCAAAGACAGCACATTGGCAGCAGGTCAGGGGAGCCGCAGCCACACAGCTACTCTCAGGATCTGGACAACCGGCACTTATGTGGCGCTCTAAATAAGCAGCTCAATTTCTACTTTTGAGCAAGTACTGGGAGACTTGTGTTTATCCTGGGTCTTTGTGCTTATTGGCTACCAGCAGGCTTTTGGAATCACATATCATTCTCAGAAAGGGAAAGACATCGCAGGATTTTTCCCAAAAAATAAAAATAACTAGAATACAGGTATATAAGGCTTGTAGGGCTCTCTATAGTTTTACATTTTCTTCCTTAGAAAAGAGGATTAAAATTCCTCCTTTGTGGGGAAGGTTCAGATCACATCCACATTTGTTTTCCTCCTTCCTGTTACTCAGGGAAACAGTCAAGACGTGTTAAAGGCCAGACTTTGGAGCTGGATTTTCCAGGCTCAAATGCACGCATCACTTACAAGCTTTATGACCTCAGTCGTTAGGAAAAGAAGTAACAGTGGTGTAAATCTGCATAATAAAACGTGGCTTACAGTAAACTTAACAGAGCGCCCAATGCATAAGAAGTGTTCAATACACTTTTGCACTGTTACTTTTGGTCTGAGATCTAACCCATCTCACTCACAGTGTCTGTGGCTGATGGAGAAACACAGGATGGGTCCAGTCCTATTGAATGATGATAGTGGCATACACCCGGACACCGGTTTACAGACAGAATGGTGAGAAATGACTGAAAGGACTTCTCAGGAGCTACACTTCAGGACTCTGGCCTCTTCCGATCCATGTATTTACCCGTGACTTTTTAAACAATTTATCATGTTTAAAAACAGCATATCTAGCACAGGAGCCAGGGATGTAGCTCAGTGGCACAGCGTCTGCCTAGCAAGGGCGGGGTCAAGGAGTTTGATTCCCGGTACCAAAAAGAAAAAAATAGATCTAGCATAAAATGGCATCTAACAGCCCCTGAATCATCCTTTCTCCACTTCCCACTAAAATACATGTGAAAAATAACATTATCAAAATATCAAAAACCCAAACTCATGATCAATGGATTGTGGAAATTCAAGGCGACCTCACACTAAGAGTAGGACCTTAGAAAGCACCTACATTAACATCTCCCAATCAGTGCTATCCTGAAATGTATTCTTTTTTATTTAACTAGCACTTATTGACCTCCTACAATGCACGCAGAACTGTTCTAGAAACTTAGGACCTATTGGTACCTGGAATGTTCCTCCCCAAGATTTTGGCATAATCAACTCCTTTTCCTTCAAGATGTTCCTGAGCCTTGTCTCAAACTCACTTTGTCACTGCAGACTTCCCCTGACCACAGTGTTGAGCATCACATCCTCTAGGCCAGTGAGGATGAACCTTTTAGAGCTTTCGATGACACAAACTGCCTGCTAGGGCGTGCGTGCCATAGGTTCACCACCGTCAGCCTCTGCCAATATTCCTTTCTCTCCCCTATTTTATTCCACAGTCCTTAAGACCATGTAAGCCATGCATTTAACTTAATTTATTTATTATGATTACTCTCTCTTCTGTCTCTCCACCCTGTAAAGCAAAACAAGAAATGTAGAGCAAACTTCTATGACTGCACACTGAACACCTCCCATTCGGAGTGGGGCAAGCAGCAGTCTTCAGGAACTGGGAGATGACGTAGCTGTGTGTGACCTTTTGTGCACCTTCGGATGTCACTAAAAGAGTGCACCCAGTCCCCACTTCCTCTCTGCACAAGTTCAGGCTGCCCTTTTGCTCCCACGTGTGCTCTTGCCTCAATGGGCCACCAGTAGAGGCCACAGCAGAAGCCAAACCAGGGGGGATGCCTGGTCTGGAGGCTGAACCTCCAACAAGGGAGCTAACTAAGTCTTTCCTCTGCATAAGTTAGCTGACCCAAGTGTTTCACTGTAGTAACACACAACAAAAGAAGAAGAATGTATATGCTGAACATTGGAGTCAGAACCGGAACTCAAGAAAAGCCGAACTGAGTAAGATGACGTTAAGAGAATCAAAGCAGTGCAGCTGTTTTTAAAAGGAAGTACATATCGATAGTACAAAGATGCAGCTTAACAATGGAGGGATTGGAGACATTCCAGGATTCTAGCTGATTTTTTAAATCCACTTGGAGTCAACCCTGGGTGCAGCTACCAACACGGCTCTGATGTTAAAGAGCAAAATGACTAAGCAGGACTCCAGGCTGGTCGAGGGCTATCTCTGCCCTGTCCCGCGTGCAGGGAAATCCTGGAGTGTACCTGTCAGTCTGCCCATGCTGCAAGGCATGCCCAGATGAACACCAGCGCTAAAGCTGAGCTGCCTCTGAAAGGGCTTTATGAGACTGAAACCGAGAGAGCGGAAATGGAAGGCATGATGTGAAAGCATTTAGAAAATGCTGTAAGTATATGTAGGCAACACTTTCAGCCAGTTTTCCTTGTAAAAGCTTCACAATAGCCAGAGGTAATTATTGTTATTATTATTTTATTGCCTTCTCTTTCTTCATCATCTCACTTTTTAAGCCAAAGACTGAACGTCAGAGAGGGAGCAGAGAGGAGAGGTCGGTTGGATGCAGGCCTAGGCATGAACTCATGGTCTGTGGGCCAAGGCTCTGATCGAAGGACATACACCAGCCTCGCAGGGAACCTCCCTGTTGCCCAAAGTCTCCACTCCAAACACCACATTACCCACTCCTGGGGACAACGGGGGTAAGCGACCCAATGCCAAATGCCTGTGGAGAAACCAGAGGGGGCCGGTGTAATTGCTTCCTGTTTGTGTTCGCCTCCTCTTTTTAGCTCTCATTCCCACCTCCCACTGCTCAGCCTTCCACTTTGAAAATTAGTGAATGTGATGCAGAGCTATGGAGTGAGTGGCAAGAAAAGAAATGGCACAGGGCAGTGGAGTACGCAGTCAGAGGAAGATGACTAAAAGCCCGTTTCTGGTAATTGGACTCACATACATGCCATAATTCAGTTAGTACCTCTCTAAGTCTGTTCTCAAGAAACCTGCACATGTCCAGATGGAAACACATAGGAGGCTATTTCAAGTATTGTTTGTAATTTTAAAAATTTTTAGTGGAGTCAGGGGTATAGCTCAGTGGCACAGCACCTGCCTGGTAAGTGCATGGTCGTGAGTTCGATTCCCAGTACAAGATATATATAAAGGTCCATCAGTGAAACATGAATAAGCAGAAAAGCAAAACGAGTGAGACAGATCTACAAAGTGTCATATATTTCACAAAAGAAAGTTTTTGAAAGCCACTAGGTGCTCAGTGATATACATAAACTATGTCGCTTCTGTTGAGATGAGCCTGTCTTCCCTTTCCTGGGGAACTAGTAAAACCCTTTCCAGAGATGAGTTCTCATCTTGCACAGGAAGGAAGCAGGAAGACCTGAGAAAATGTTCAACCATGTTTTCAGTTTGATTTTTCCTCTTGCCTCTGACTTACACCCTTGCTTAGGGAGTCCATTGCCATTGCCTGATATAAATATTCCTACCCACCCTTCAAGTCCAATTAAACCAATCCTCTCACACACTTCCCTAACTGGAACTTAATTCTCCTCTCTATTCTCTCAGCAACTTTCTTAATCTCTGTACTGGAATGCCTTGCAAAATTACTTCACATACCTGTCTCCCCACTTACTGCCTTGGAGACCACGAATTTCATCTTACCGTGGTATTTTTTTCCTTTGGTACTGGAAATCAAACTCATGTCCTTGCACATGCAGGTGCTGTGCCACTGAGCTATATCCCTGGCCATCATCTTTCTGTTCTGAATTCTTCCTCAGCAGCTAACAGAAGTGTCAGGCCCCGGGAAGAACCAAATAGATATTTATTTCAGCTCAACCCCAACTATTTACTGTCAGAAGCTATGTGATATCTAGACATCAAGTTGGCTGTAGCCAGTGTCTTTTGCTTTCCATTCTCTTAAAAACAAGTTTTGTGATGTGCACATCAGACCTAATCCAGCTCTTGATGTCTTGTCCTTTTCTCTCACTTGGCAGAATTCTCCTGACCTGAAGTACCACCTAGCAGCTCTTTCCTGAACTAGCTCTCAGCCACACTCTTCCTTTCTGTAGGCATGTGTGTGCCAGTATCTGTGTGTGTGCATGCATGTGTGGGTCTTCTTACTTTCAAGCCAACTTTGATTATTTTCCCTAAAAGCTGTAAACTACAAAATATGAACTATAAGCTATAAACTAGTGGTCAATGAGATTTAACTATGTCTACTACTTTCAGAGTTATTTCGATGCTAATTAAAACTTCATATAAACCTTGGTAGATAATAGCAGTAGGAATTGAAAAGCAAGCTGCTTCTGAAAGGATATCCCAATTAACTGCAGGACTATAAAATGATAAAGTTGTATATGTATTCGTGGAAGCCCTTAGTGTTTTGAAAGACATTCTGATTTAGCAAATAATGGAGAAGGTTTTTTGTTAGGTATAATTAAATGATACTAAATAATAACCAACCTCAAGGAAAATCACTGTGTAATACAATTCTGATTTTTCAACAAATATTTTTCTTAGTACCTGTAATGGTTGATACGTTCTGTTGACTTGAGAAGTCTAGAAGTTTAACTCAGTAACTGAGCAGCTCTACCTCCCAGGGTGCAGAGGACATGCACTTACACAAGGATATTGTTCACTGTGTCAACTTGAGAAGTTTAGAAGTTTCACTAAGTGATTCTGCAGGGGCCAGAAACTCTGTAAACATCCTCAGCCTGTGTATGAGGAGGGCACTGAGATGGTGTGGGTATAAAGGACCCACCCAACTGCTGGCTCTTTGGAAGAGCTCCAGTCTTTGCCTTCAGTTTGGACATGGTCTCCTGGCTTCTGGTGCAGACTGTTGGGCTTCCACCCGGGACTCTTCAGCCTTCAGTGCAGATTCTTCAGCCAGACCCATCGGTCTCCTGATGTGGACTCATACAGGGCAACGCAGTGAACTCCAGACCTTGGACTGGATCCTTCAGTCTCCAGTGTGCAGACACCTTCTGCGCACTTCCTCAGCAGACTCTGGCTGACTGACACAAGCTAACCTTATAATCTCTTACACATTTCTATATCTTATGTTATATCTGTTTCTCTAGTAAACCCTGACTGATACAGTACGAGAAAATCCAGTCCACACTGTTTTGTGCATTTACTTCTCCATTTTTTTCAAGTTTATTGTGTTTTACTGAAGCACATCCTTATTTAGTTATTTCAGCAAAATCAGTGGGAAGTAAAATAACAACATCTTTTCTAAGTGACTTATTTTCTCTTCAATTTTGAGTGATGCTTTTGTCCCAGTACTTTATGAATATTATTCTCCTTTGTCTCCTGGCATCTACTAACAGACATTCAACATCAGCTTAATTAGCATTCTCTTGCCAGTAGTCTGTCATTTCTCTCTAAGTTGCAGCATTTTCTTTTTTACAGTTGCTATTTTCCATTCTCACTATGCATGTCCAAATATAAATGCACTCTTTATCCTTGATTATTGCACAAGTGTATTTCTAATCTCAAAGCTGAACTCCATCCTGTCTAGTTAAATTAATAGTCCTCAGCTCCACTGTTAGACAGTGTCAGAGCAGCCTGAATAGCTTTCTCCAATTCTCATCGATCACCTCTTTAAATCCAACCTCAGTTTTTCCTTGACAACGGCTAGGTATCCATCAGAACGCTCATTCTGATTTCACTTGCTCTTAGCTGTTCTCTCATGCCCTTAGCTATTTTTCTCTCTTTAATACAGTGTTCTGGGTAAAGTTTAATGTTATCATCCAATTTATTAATTCTCTCTTCAAACTGTGTTTAGTTTAGAGTCTTGATGTGTTTTACAGATTGGGGTTTGGGTTTTGATTTTCTTTTTTAAGACAGGGTCTTACAATGTAGTCCAGACTGGCCTTGAATTCACTATGTACCCCAGGCTGGCCTTGAACTTGTGATCCTCCTGCTTTAGCCTCCTGAGTGCAGGGATTACAGGCATGCGCCACCACACCTGGCCTACAGTTTGGGATTGCAGGCCCATTTTCAGTAGGAAGTAGTCTTCCTCTGTCTAATCGACCCACTCTTTATAATCCAGCAGTCTGCCAGAAAACCATCTGCACAACCCTAGAGAAAACCAGTTCAGAAACTGATTTGAAGTTCAGAGCTCCTGCCCTGAGGTGAAAACCAATCCCGCCCCACAGCAATCTCCATCCTCATTCTCCCAGGGGCAGTCCAGCCCAGCTCAGCTGAAAGCTTCCCTCTTGCTGAACTAGTCTAACTATGGACATTACCTATGAGATCTGAGTTCCTTCAAGGGAGCCCACTTTTGGGAACCTCTTTCTCAGATAGTGGAAATCACTCTGTTCCTGTCCCTCCATTCCCAGCCCAGCGAGTACCTGACAGGGGCATGAACGCTGTCCTCTGCTGATGGCATCACCACACATAGCGGATGGTGCTTCCCGTCTCTTTAAATTCACAGAGACATCAAGAGAAGGTTACATGGTCTCTGCATTAGGAGAACTTGACACTGCACAAGACCGGGAAGCTGATTATTCCTTGCCACCGGGTAAATTAAAGTAGGCGCCCAGAACGGTTACATTCGCCTTTGTGTTTCCCCCAGTGAGATGATGCCTGTGTGAACAGTGCGTCCCTGTAGTGAGACTACACAGCAGACAGATGAAGTTCCTTGAAAGAGGAGAATGTAGATTTGTCTTCAAGTTGGCAAAAATACGACTTTTACTTCCATTCTGTGTTTGTGCCATTTTAAGTAGCCTGGGAGAATGAGACCGCAAGATGCAGCATGTATTAGAGAAAACAGAGCAGGCTGGTAACCCATGGCAACTATCGCAGCTCTCCAACAGTACTTCCAAAAATAATTAAGAATTTAGGCATCACGTTTTCAATATTATGTCTCCACAATATTTACACAGATTTATTTGTACTGGGGAGATGAAAGAAAGGGAAAGGGGTCGATGGAGAGCAAAGAAACCAAACTAATAAAAGCTCTGGTTCAGAACACCCTGTCTAGCTGTCAGCATCACTTAGGGGCACCCGTGACATGTCTGCAAAGCAGAAATGCTAATATTTGTCTTATCTTCCTCTGATAAACATGCTCTGAACAACTAGGATTAAGACGGAACTTAAATACAGCAGAGTGCTATTTTTGCTCACATCTTTCAAACCCTCCTAAAATTTTTAATCCATTTAAAAATAATTGCTTAATTACATGAAAAGACGCGAACACCTGACAAAAATAAGATTTCACACCCCATGGGAGAATTCACACAGAGCTGCTCCAAGAATTTAGAGAGAAGAAATGGGGCCCATAAACGTGGAGCCTGAGGTCAGGTTTATCACCATCTAAAGCTTTTTCCAACTGTAAGGAAAATTTAGCTTTGTTTTATGACACGAAAAAGTCATAAAGCATACAGCTCTTACACAACTCAGTGATTCAAATTGCTCCTTCTCTCAGCAATTATCCTATGAGCTACAGGAATCCAGTGAATTCAGGGGGTGCCAGGGGCCACTGTAAAATGCCAGCGCTGGTGTTTTAAATGAAATAACTGAACGTTGTCAAATGCAGGGTCATGTTATAAACAGCACCCACATTTAAAATGGGACAGGCCTCTCCCTACCTGCCCACCACGCACGTGAGCAGTGGAACTTGAGAAGAGCAGATGGAAAGGTTCACACTTGTTTTCACTTATTTGTATCACATTTATGTTTTGGATAAATCTTCAAGTGTCTCTAATCATGGGTGACTGTAAGTTTGCCGCATTCTGTGGTCTTTCCCCAAATCTCATCTTCTGTAATGCCTCTGCAACATGAATGGATCTCTTCTAAAACACCGCAGGCCTCTGGCCAGAAAGAATGCAGAACTTGCCAGGCCACCAGCTCTGATGTCCTGAGAGGGCTCTTTTTCCCTTTCACGTACCCTGAGGAGTCTTTACTCACTCTTGTCTCCTCAGACACCGGCTCCACGAATCATCTCTGCATAGAAGATTCCTACAACTCAAGATCTACCTGCCGTCTCTTAGGTCTTTTTTTTTTTTTTTTTGCGGTACTGGGGATCGAACTCAGGACCCTGCGCTTGCTAGGCAGGCGCTTATTCCACTGAGCTATATCCCCAGCCCTCTTGGGTCTTTAAATTCACGTTTCTAAAAGCTTTCCCTGCCACAAGCAGAATGTCTGAACACCCTACCCGAGAGTCACCAGTAGCTCTGCATTTAGCAGTGCTCAGTGTTAGACCCTAAGGCAGTGCTTACTGCAGTGAAGTCCTCCTTTCCGCCTCTTACTGTTCTCGGTGCTGTGCCTTGCCTCAATTCAGCTTTCTGAATATCCGACAGCAGCAGCCTCCTAACTCATCTCAGACACTCTGCCAGCAGGAACGTGGCTCCGCTTTCCCTCACTAGTTTTACCACCGCTACATTTCCACACACTCAACATTTCCACCGACCAGCGCTCCCAAGCCCCGCATCCTGAAGACCCTTCATAACCGGCCGCATGCTGTGGACTGAATTTTACACACATACCCTCAAAGTTCCTATGTTGAAGTCCTAACCCCTAGTGGAACTGTACACCGGTCCTTCACTTATTGCGGGAGTTACGTTCCAGAGACCCCCACAATAGGTGAAAATCCACAAAGCAGCAGCATTATGTTTATTTTATTATTTATATATATTTAAAGGCTGTATAATCCCTTCCCACACTCCTATAACCCTTTCCCTCTCTCTTACTAACCTTTCCCACACTCATGTAAACACTTCATATGCCCTAAACACTTCCTACACTCTTAAACCTACGTAATTTTAACAATGTGTAAAATTCTACACGGGTACTCGATGTGAAGTGGACAAGGAGAGATGCTGAACGTATGGGCACAGCGCAAGAGAGCAAAGAGACTGATGCTACAGTCACTGAGCCAATCAGCGCCCAGGATGCGGAACACAGTGCTGTGGTTGGTTGCCTTCCATTCCATCAGCCAATAGTGTGCCGTGTACAACCTCACCATGGCAAACTTGTGCAGGCGGTAGTGGGGCACTGCATTTCCACTGTGTACAGTAGGGTATTCATCTGCTGATGAAATGCATGCTATCTTTTATTTCGATTTAATATTCTTTTAATATGTTTGATGAACATTTTTATATTGTTTCAAATTTCTTAGGCAAAAATGATTAATATCATAAATATTATATGAATACCTATATACCCCAAAACCCAGTGATATAGCAAAAACTCCACGATACAGAATTAGATATATTTTTAAAAAAAAACATGATACAATGAAGCCTCAATAAGTGAACCGCAATGCAGTGAGGGAGGGCTGTATTTGGAAACGGAGCCTTTGCTGGGTGATTAAGGTTAAATAAGGTCATGGGGGGCCCTAGTGCAGTAGAGTTGATGTCACTACGTGAAGCAGAAGGGCAGCCAGGAGTGTGCAGAGGAGCAGTCGAGTGCAGCCACAGCAAGGAGCACTCTCAGAGAGGACTCAGGGAAGCCAACCGTGCTGTTGCCTGGGTCTTTCCATTTCCAGCCTGGAGAACTTTCTGCTGTTTGAACCACCCAGGCTCCAGTTCTTCCTCATGGCAGCTGAGCAGACACGTTCACCTCTGCCCGGAAGTCTTTCCCAGTGGCCTCTTCTTGGTGAGCCGCTGAGTGCTCTTGTATGTATTGCTTCAAGGTACAGGCTGAAAACTGCTCCAAAGTGCTTGACTAGAATGTTTCAGATTTCTTTTCTTATCTTTCAGGTTTTGGAATATGTGCATGTGCATAGTGAGCTATGTGAAGGGCGGTCCCCAAGTGTAAACATGAATTCTGTTTGTGCTTTTTATACACCTCATATACATCACAAGGGGGCCACTTTATACAGCATTTTTAGTGTATCTAAGCTTTGACTGACCTGTCTCTGACCTGTCCCTTGATCTGAGGTCAGGTATGGAATTTTCCATCCGTGGCATCAAGTGCTCAGAAAGTTCCAGGTTTTGGAGCTTTTCAGACTTGTGAATTGAGGTTCTTCAATCTGTAATGCTTAAAGTTTTGCCTTAAAAAAGTTAGAGTTAGAGAACTGTTGGGAACATCCAGAGCTCTTGTGTGACCTTCACCCAACGTCCACTGCCCCTGCCTTCCAGTACAGGGCCGGGACAGCAGGGCACCGTGCACTCTGACCTCATGCTGACTGGGCTGGCTTTTCTCCAAGGTTCTTTCAGGTCTAGGACAATGCAGGACCTGTGGCTGCATTTGGTGGCCCTGTGTGTGTACAGTCCTTCAGTTCACCATGTTCCACAATATTTCCATATTTCTGGTGGTTTCTACTTGTTTAAAAATACTGGAAAATTCGTGTGTGTATGTGTGTGTGTGGAATGGTCCCAAGGTTGGCTTCATGTGTTCTCATGATCCAGTGGAGGATGAGCACGCTTGCCAAGAATCCCACGGGAATGAGCTGGGACTCTCCTACCTGCACCACAGAGACAGAGACCAAGGAAAAGGGTGGAAAATGTGTTCACCTGGCTTATTGGGGACCATGTTAACCTGGGTGCTGGGTTAAGGTGTTTCCTGCCACATTCTCCCCTCTACAGTTACTATTTCCACTTTTCAGTCAATAAATATCTCAAGGGTGATCATTTAAAACTGTGCAAATATTTTGTTTCTTGTCACACTCTTGCCCAAACAGGTTTTGGCACCCATCGCTGGATGTCACTGGCAATGATTATTACTGCAGCTCGCAAGAAGGGAGTGTTCCATGAGTCTCACTTATTTAACATTGATTCATTCTCTTCTGTTAAAGAAGTATTTCTTTCCCTCCCCTTATTTATACAAATATTTAAATCCTACAGACACATGAGTATTTTACTTTATCAGTTGTAATCTGCCACTGTTGTCATTCCCTTCAATGCTCAAACTGTCTCAGCTCTGGCCTTTCACCTCAGACTTCCTCCAAGTTGCTCCAGGGTCGTTTTGGACCCTCCGAGCCAGCAGCATCTGTGGAGTCTTTCTCACAATGCGTCACTCAGGCGCCCACACCCTGCCTGCCTCTTTCACTTATAATGAGGTTTATGACTAGCTTAGACCACACGGGTAATCCAGCATGATCTCTCCTTGTAGGTCTGAACACCTGCAAACCGAGCTCCCTCTGCATCTTTAATTCCCCTCTGTGTGCCACCCACTGGCACACTCCCAGGCTGTGGAGGGCACACCCACACCAGGGGGTGGAGTACCAGGGTAGGACGAGTACTACCTTATGCACCCCGGTACTGTCCATCCCTGTGGCCAACTCCAGGGCGGCATTTGAGGCTTCACTCTCGACTTCTCCCGTGCCTCACTTAGAACTTCTTCCCCAACAACAAGAAATTACCTATGATGTGTTTACTTAGTTGTCACATCCCAAAATACACTTTGGGCAGGATGGTACCAGGAACTGAACTCAGGACCTCACTCTTGCCAGGCAGGCACTGCACCACTAAGCTATGCCTCCAAAATACACTTAAGATGGTGTCTGAATTACTGGCCCCTCCTCTGAAAGAAACAAACTTAGTAACTGGAGTACAGTGTTTGTGTAGAGTTCTTTGTGTTTAACATCACAGTGTAAAGCCAACATACTGCTTCCGCAAATCCCTTGGACTGGCTTCGTCTTCCCCTTCTCCTTCACTGTGGCTGTGCTATTTACTTGTAACACAGTTGGGCTCACAAGGGTGTTTTGTTTTTTGTGGGGTTTTTTGCAATTATTTTCTACTTTGGGAAGGATATTTTCTTCCAGAAAATTTAAGATTTTGTGAAAATGTGCCTATTTTAAGGATCCTTTCCCCATGGAGATGCTTAGTTTATTTGAAATAACATCAAGAAAACCTCCATTTATTTCCAAGAATGGCCCTGTCACATCCGTCCCTGAGACAGTGGGTGTCCAGCCAGTGTCACAGCACGAATGAATATGGTGAGAACACACAGGTTACTGCTCCAGTGCAAACCCACTGCTTGGCATCCTTTGTCTAGCCATGCTTGAGTAAATGCTCCGGAGGGGAGGGGAGGCAGGAGAACAGTCCAAATTCTAGTTACCCGCTAGTTCACCTCCACCAGAACGAAAACAGTGTCTTCTTCCATTAAAGCATCACTTTACTCCTTTTATGGATTGAATTCTGTTTCCCCCAAACTCATGTGAAGAGGTTCTCCCCTCAGGGCCTCCACATAGGGCTTGATTTGGGCAGAGGGGCTCTGCAGAAGTAATTAAGTCAAAACACCGATGGGGGGTAGATCCTCACCCAAATGCTTGGCGTCCCTGGGAATGGAGACAGACAGGCGTGAGCTGGAGGGTCTCTGTGAAGGCCCAGAGAAAAGGAGGCCTTGCTCAAGGGGGTGGTGCTGGGTCATCTCCTTCATGCCTGCCGCCATCGGACCCACCCTGACTACCCCTCCACGCAGAGCTGGAGCCCCGATTTCTGTTACTTCCAGCACTCTGAGCATGGGACTTTTATTTCAGCAGCCCGGAATGTTAATGCACTCCACCTGGAATGTTCCCCAGGACAGCTTTCAGCTCCGCATTTTCAATGTTTCCCCAGAGAGAAAGAGAGAAATTGCTGCATTTATGAATGTTATCCATGGTACATGTTCATTTGCCTTCCTTCAGCACCAGTGAGTAATCTTGCCTCCTGAAGAGAGATGCAGTACAGGGAAAACCTCCACCATTTTCAGGCCCTTCATAAAGTTCTATAATCCCCAAAAAAGAAAAGTACAAAAGAAAACCAAGGTGGAGCCCTCTTCTGCAGCTGCAGTGGAGGCAGGAGACCACGCTGGCCATGCTCTGTCATTAACTGAGCCATCGAGCAGCAGCCGGGGTCTTCTCACCAGTGGGGACAAAACGAGCTTGGGATGAAAGGAAATATTTGATCTCCTTTTAGCTAAAAATCTTCCCTTCATAAGCCCGTTTAATATTCCAGAAGGATTTTTTTCTTTGAATAAATGGAAGTTTGACATTCGAAAGGCATTTGTACTTCACAGCCCACAAAGGGGTTTTCTGGTGGCTACGTGGAGAAGTACTGACTTGAGCTGTGGGTCCAGAGTTCAACCGCAACAGACATGTCAGCCCCAGTCACATCTCCACCTTCTCGCCTGCATCTGAATACCCTGTTTCCTTCGCACTGTGATGGGGTTCGAGCCCTTGCCATAGGTTATCAAGGTTATAGGAGACACACAACTGCGCTTTTCCCTTTGTTCCCAGACTATAAGCTTTGCCTGTGCCCCTAAGACAAAATAGCACAACGAGTTCCCAGGAAGAAAGCAGGAAGGAAACCCGCAATTCTCCAAGCTAGCAAATGCGTCTCCTTTACTGCGCTGTTCTGAAACACAGCAAACAGGTACCCTACTTTTGGAAAGCCTGTTCCTACACAAGCACGTGTAACCCTAAGGAAGGAATCTCAACAAGGAGGAGCAATGTTTTTCACAAATACTTGCGTGCTGTAGCGAGGGCACATCCCGACCTAGAAGACCACTTGGTCTGCTGGAGGTGGGCAGGGTGACAGAAGGGAACTTGGATGTGATGAGACTCGGTTTGGAAAACTGACTGCACCTGGCAACTAATGAAAAAAATGATGCTGACTTGACTTAGGGACTTCTCCTACATGAGAAACAGTAAAATCCATGTGAAGTGGAAAGAAGGAAATGGACAGAGATGTGATTTTCAAACACGACCAGAAAGAAGCTGAGGGTGGGAGGACCTGGCCTGCCTCACCTGCCAGAGTTCTTTGCAAGTGACAGAGAAAGGGGACTGGCAGGAAGAATGTGGGGTCCCAACAGTAAAGGTTTGAAAGCACAAGGGCCAGGACCCCTCCCCTAGAACTGGTGGGCAGTTTTCCTGGGGTCCCCTGATGGATCACCTTCCATGCTGACCATTTGAGGAGCCTACCTGGTTGTTCACCCAAGAGAGTTAGGAGTCACTGCCCACAGCTGCCACAGTGTAGGAGGGAGAACTTCTCCAAGGGAAATTTGGAAGTATTGAAAAATACATGCTGAGTTGCATAATGGAAATAAATAGACCAATACACAGAACAGCAAAATATATACTCTATGTGTTTTGAGAGATAAAAAATATTCAGAACTTATGTTTTACTGAATAACAGTTTTATGTGAAGTTTCTCATGAACTCTTCACCTGTAAATGGGTACAGAAAATGTGGTACCTATCTGTAACAGAATACTATTCAGCCCTGAAAAAGAATAAAATCCCACCATTGTTGGCAATATGGACGAGCTAAAAGACCGCAGTGCTAACTCGATAAACCAGGCACAGAGAGACGAGCACAGGTGACCACACCCACATGAGCAAGGTCTGGAAGTGGCCCTCACAGTCAAGAGTGGACAGTGGTGTGCAGCTGCAGAGACTGGGGAGGAAAGGCAGGGACACATGTCACTGGATGCTGAAGTGTGAGGAGCAGAAACTCTAGAGTGCTCTGCACAGGAGGGTGAGCATGGAGGACAACCGTGAGCAGGGTGCATCAGGAGGCAGGGACAGATGGGGACCACTCAGTTGTAGCACACTGGCCCAGCAGAAGCCAGTTCTGGGTTCGGTTCAGTCCCCAGTGCCAAACAAAGGAGGCAGAAGAAGAGAGGGGAGGGGAGAGGGAGAGAGGGATGGGAAAGGGAAAGCGGAAGGGAAGGAGGGAGGGGAGGGGAGGAAAGGGGAAGGAGGAAAGCTTGGGTTGACAATGCATTCACCACAATGAAACGATGACTCTTTGAAGAGCCAGACACATTAGACCTGCTTTAAACATTATACAACATATTCAGGTACAAAACTCAGCATAACACCACATAAGCAAGTGCAATTGTTATGTTGTTATGAATCAGTTAAAAACTACAGGTAATCAGGCAGGGTGGCTCACACCTCTCATCCCAGCACTTGAGAGGCTAAGGCAGGAGGATCACTGTAAGTTTGAGATCAGCCTGGGCTATACAGAGAGACTCTATCTCAAAGAAATAAAAAATTCAAAAAATATATTTTTCTCAAGTGTCTTTTATTCAATCAGAAATTCACCTAAGTTATTCTGAACCTTTGACGTGCTCAAGTGCAGCTACCTACAGCCTCTTCTATGTTTCGATGTCAGCTTGAGTACACTATACAGCACCTTTGTATGCTTTTGAAGGTTTGTCATGACAGATGCAATGCTTGTGAAGCTCAAGAATGACACCTCCAGGGTACCAACAGTCCTCATAGAGAAGCTGTTCTCAATCCTGCTTGTTGTCAAATAAACTTCTTGCCACCAGAATCTAATTAGAAAGCCTGTATCTAATTTTATGATTTTGAACTTTAAAATTAGACAGCAGGAGTCAGAAAAATAGCATTTAAAGAATTTTATAGCTCAGATTCTGAAACTATTGATTCAGGAACTATCTGAGTCGTTAGGTAAAGATTTTGCACTTAATTACTGAAGTCTTTAATATTTCTGAGCATAAAAAGTACAGAAATGTATTGATCTTAAACTTTCATAAATACAGACTAAACGAACAGTTCAACTGAGCAGCCAGTCCTCACATTCTAGAGCTGCAAACATGACCCTCCCTTCAAATCGCTGAAATCCAGGAGCCCAGTAAAAATCACAGTAATGTCATGCATTGAAACAATGAAAGAATTCTATGCCAGCAGCCGGAGGAGCACATGGACCAGAGGCTTCTGAGGAGAGGGGTTTCTGATCTGGGCTTGGAAGGCTGAGAAGACAACTGGGGTGGACAAATCCCACTCACAAAGAAGACAGATAAAGACTTGGCTATGCAGAAGATAGGGAAAGATAGGGAAAGATAGGGAAAACACAATACGTGTATTATCGCTGGGCCGCAGTTCTGACACCGATCCAGAGTGAGAGGCCAGTCTGAGCTCTCTCATAAAAGCACCTCAGGCAGGAACAAGAATGTGAATTTCATCATGTAGGTCAGTGTGTCCAAAACTCTAGACCTCCAGGCCTTGAGTGAGCCTGAGGAATTCTGCGCACTGCAAACCTACACAGTGGGCATTACAGGCTGGCGCCCAGGTCTGACGAAACCCCAGCGACCAAGGGAAAACACTGCTGATTAATCTCAGACAATGGAGTCCTTGTCGCTTTTGCCAAGACCAGCAGAAGAGCTTCGCACACATGGTCTTCCCCAGGGGCGCAGTTAGGGGGCAGGAGCCCTCTGAACCGTCCCCTCAGGCCGGAGAGAAGTTCTGGCTCACCCTCCTGGGAAGATAAGAGGGAGTGTAGGCAGGTTGAATGCTCCAGGCTGTAGGCAATGGTCCTGTGCCCAGGCAGCAGCCTCGGGATCATCAATAGGGCACCTGGCAGAAGGGGACCAGTGTCCCCATGGCAGCACAACTCCAGCCCAGTTATGCATCAGCAGGTGGGCGGATAAAGCAAATGTAAGAGTGACACACCATGGAGCACTACTCTGCCATAAAAAAGGACAATAAGTCATTTGAAGGAAAATAGATGTACCTAGCAGTCATGACATTAAGTGAAATGAAGCAGGCGTACAGGATTAAATGTCACACTTTTTCTTATGAGGAATCTGAAGTACAAACACATGAAAGAGCAAACTACAAGATACATCGCAGGGAGCCGGGGGCAGAGCTTTTAGGAAAAGGAAATAGGACAAGAGATGGAGGGTGCAGGAGGAGGGAAAGCAGACGAGGGAACCAAGATGCGTGTGTGTGCGCCAACTGCCCAGGGAGTGCGATCGCCGGGGTGCCAACTTGGGCTGACAAAAGCAGAAGTGTTTTTAAAAGCAAAGAACCAGAGTCCTGAGTGGCGTGACTGGCCTAAGCCCCAGCCCATGATGTCAAAGGCTCCTTCTAGCACAGAGCAGGAGCCAGGAGAGGGACCCCCCCCCCACTGGCGAGCTCCGCCCTGGAGACCTGCACGGGTGAGGAAGCGCACACGGGGGCTGGCCAGAGGAGGCATCCTGCTCTTTCCTGAGTCCTGGCCAACGGGCAGGCCCCATAATCAGTCTGCAAACCCATTTCAGTTTAAGGTGTTAGTACACTAAGCACTTTGTGTTATGCCCCTCAAAAAAGTCACAAAATTCTGAAAAGTAAAATAAATTTTAAAATGAAGATGATGAAAAGTAGCTGGCAAATTACATGCAATTAAAAATAGATAGGTGCTTTGTTCCGTTTTGCTTTTTTAGGGGGTGGTTGTTGTTTTTGTTTCAATGATGGGATTCAACTTATGCTTCACACATGCTAAGCACACGCTCTGCCGCTGAACAGTTCCTCCCGCCCCCCAATCTACATGGTTTCAAAACCAATCTACATGGTTTTGAAGGATTTTGTGGGGAGAAACATGAACAGCCATGACAGGGAGCCTTTGAAAACATAGCCAAAACCTTAAAATCTAATAAATACAATAAGCCCTGTAATTACTGCTCTGCGCACCAAACCTTTAATGTTCAGATGCCTTCCCATCAATAAAACTTCAGCTGTTCCATAAATTCCACTTAGTTTGGATTTTGTTTGCTTTTAAAAGGTATAAATTTATAATTGATGATATAGTTTATTGCTGGAAAATCCCATGGCCAGTGACTTCTGTTTCTCTACCTACTGATTTGGTAAATGTGCTTCAGGAGAAACAACCCCACAAGGCTGTCTCCACACCAGAAAACAAAGTGTTAAGTTATCCTGCTGGCTTCTAAAGACAAAGGAATTGGAAGAGACAGCTTGAGAAAGGAACCCACATCAAAGCGGTTTAATTTCCAGGAATAAAATTCGAGCATTTAAAAATTTTCAAATATGATTCCAAATTAATTGGATTTTTCAAACCCACACTGACAGCAATGGAAACACTCTCACTTATTTTATCTTAGCAAAGTGGAAATGGCTGTAAAAATGTCATTGCGTTCTTTATTTCCAAGGAAGGATCCTCTCTGTGCAGGAAAGGCTTTCCGCGTGAAGTTCTCCATCTAAAGGCAATATTTTGACGATCTTCCTGCTGGAGTCTTCATTCTGACAGCCTCGCATCTGTGCAAGTTTGCGGCTTCCGGAGCTAAACTCGAGAGGCCCTGGGTCTGCGCCAGCTGTCTTTCAGTTTCACATCAGCTCTCTTGGTGCCTTGTCAGTTTAAAGCTTTTGCGCGGTTTTCAGGGCCTGAATTCATTAGATAAGGGAAATGGGTCATCTAAATCTTAGCCAGCCTGCACTGCCATAGAGCGTCTCCATTGGAAATCTCCAAGTCTGGATTAGAACATAGACCCCCGGGGCTTTCTCCTGTATTGGTGTTTGATGAGACCCTTGTAACAGCAGCTGCTGAGTCCGTGTGTGCCTCAATAAAAACTTTGGCTTCAAATTCTTGTCCCTTCATATTTTCTGTATAAAATCGAACAGAACAGCTGCAGGAGAAGGACAGAAAGGTCATTTAAAGTTCAGGCTGCTGAGCAGATGATAAGCAACCAATTCATCATGGAGGTACTTTTTAATGATGGGTAGGAGGAGAAACTTCTCCATTCTTTTGAAAGCATTTGCCAGCACATAAGACAGGTAAGAAACAGGCTGCCAGGCTATTATGTAGGCTGGGACTCAAACCTTCACTGACAGAAAAAGTGGGGGGTTGTTGTAGTTTGGAATTTTGCAATGGGAACAATACAATGCAGGACACATATTTTACAAGATTATTTTATAATAGTCACCCAAAGAATCATATCCAAAGAGAGTGCAAGAAATCTGTCCACACACTAAAGACCACTAAAGACCAAAGAATCCAGCTGAGGGCCTGGACCCACGGTAATGTCCTGCACGAGTCCAGCTGGAGGACTAGAGCCCTTGACAACACCTCAGGCAGGCCTGTTCCATGGATCTGTGCAGGGAAGGCCCAAAGGTCAGTGGCGGAAGCTAGAAAGTCTGTGCCAGCAGGATGAAGGATCTGGGCTAGCAGGCTGCGGGAGCTGCACTGGAGCCAGGAAGCTACGTCAGAGTAAGAACCAGCACTTCCCCGAAAGGTACCACAGCCATCCTCAGCGACAGTGAGGTCCCAAGCTCCTGCGATGATGAAGAAAGCTGAGTTCCCATCAGGAAAGCCAAGGTGACAAGCTTCTTCAGGAGACTGAGCAGTGCACCATTTTCCCCTCTGGAGCTAGGAAGCAATGCTCAAAGTGAGGACCAGAGCTCCCCCAAAGTGAACCAAAGCCATTCTCAGTGACAGTAAGGTCCCAAGCTCCTTCAGTGATGAAAACAGCCAACTTCATCAGGAAAGTCAGCATGAAAAACTCCTCTAGGAGGATAAACAGCTCCCAACAGCTTCCAACAACTTCTCCTCTTCCTCTTTAGTTCTGCCTCTTACACTGCCAGCAACGATCCTCAGGCAGGCCTCTCACACCCAGCACCATGCTGGTTCAGTTCAGGTGGGTGTTAGAAACTGACCACCAGCTGTCACTCCACCACAGGATCCCCTCTGAGAGTGGGGAGCAGCCTTATTTTCACAGCTATCGCAGCCAATCTACATTTTGGTGCAATCTGCCTCTTAGATTTGTAGAAACCCAGCCCTGTGCACAGCTTGTCATTAGAAATATTCAAGTCCATGCCTATA
Source organism: Dinomys branickii (assembly GCA_004027595.1). Classification (NCBI taxonomy): domain Eukaryota; kingdom Metazoa; phylum Chordata; class Mammalia; order Rodentia; family Dinomyidae; genus Dinomys; species Dinomys branickii. The sequence continues at coordinate 4,563 of PVLD010018368.1, read as the reverse complement.
TTTTAAATCAAACAGGGCAGAAACAAATAGTAGGTGGAACCAGGAGAAGCGCTGGTAGTTTTCTGTAACACTGTGCATGAATGTTTCATCCTACATTGATTAAAGTTTATGTAACTAGTGCCTTCTGGAAGAAGTTTTCAAGGCAGGGAGGGGAAGGGAAATACAAAGGAGGGAGACTTCGCAGAGAAACAAAAAATGCTTTCAGCAGAAGTTCCAGGCACACAAAACAGCTTACATTTGTCACCAACTCCTTTTCTATGTCTAAGCTCTTACTGCACAGTGTAGTAGAAAGTGTGTTCCTCAGAATTTGCAAGATCCCCTTCCCATGTGCCTGGTGCCTAATCTGCAGTATGCCGCTTGTATTTCCTGAGGACCCAGTGTTTTATCTGAGGAATGGAGATAGTGCCCAATTCACAGTACCACTGTCAGGGCTAAGTCAGTGCAGTGTTTATCAAGTACCTGGCATGTAGATTCTCAACAATAAATGCTAACTCTTAATTTGTAATGGGTGGCACTACGCAAAAGCATGAGGGTATGGTGTTCTCTCAGTGTATAACCTAGCATAAGTATTCTTGGGAAACCGGGGGATACCAGGTCCCCACTGAAGTTCTGTTTATGCACATCACTTCACCCACTTGCAGTGGGGGGCATGTGCAGTGAAGAATCATGGCCTCTGATGAGTCACCCAGAACCAAGAGTAGTCCTAAGCTCTGCAGCAGTGCTGTCTGCCAGAACTTCATGCACAATACAAATGTTCTCTGCAGGTACCTTCACATGCCATAGCCACTAGATCTGGGTCACTGCTGAGCCATGGCATGTGGCCAGGGCCGTGCACTAGCTGAAACTGTAGTTGTATTTTATCCCAAACAGTTCAAATTTCAAGAGCCACATGTGACCAACACTGCCACCCTGGACCACACAGCTTTATCAGTAGACCTTCTTTGGGAACTTCCGAGAAAATAGATCTCAGTGAACAGAAGTTTGATATGGCCATCCAAAAGGCCTTCCCCCAACATTTAGAACAATCCTATTTATGGAACCAGGAGAAGATAGCAAGGACTTTGCCAGGTTGGGGGAGAGAGGTGGCCAGCTGCCCATCATTCGGCAGAGCTCTTTGCCAGCTGCTTGGTAAGAGGAAACCCACTAGGATTTTGGAGGAGGTGCTGTTGTCACCAGCTTCCTGAGAGGGTGTCTCTCACAAGACCAGTGGACCTAGGAGCCAATGGCAGCCACCTCCTAAGTTGAGACCCAACAAGGGTCACTCTTAGGCTTGGCTTATGCAGGCACTGTCCCAGACATCAGCAGCTCCTCTGTTTCCAGCTGGACATAGTCCTCAGAGAACACACCTTAGATCCACTGCACCATGTCACACACACACACACACACACACACACACACACACACACGCACACGCACACAATCCTCCCATAACAGAGTAGCCAGGATGTTGTTTTAAGTCCCCAGGCGTTCATGTCAACTTGAACCCTGTGTCCAACAATTAACAAAATATTTGGATTATAATCCTAACCCCAAAATACCCATAAGTACCTTTTCCAAAGCATAATGCTTCAAGTAAGTAGTCCTGCATCCCTTTGTGCAAAACCAAAAGTGTATGGTCTTTGTAAGTGCTGCTGGGGGCGCTCGGGGTCCTGCACCGTGGGAGCTGGGCCTCTCTCTACTCAGCGGAGTCAGAGTTGAGATCCAACTCAGATTTGTGCACTAAACAGGGATGCCACTTTTTGCTTCCCCACCATCCACATGTCTCCCCATCTGTGGGTGCACACTGTGACATGCCCACATGGACTCCCCATCGCTCTTGACCTCAGGAGCACCAGGCTCTGTCTCCACAGGTCTCTCTGAAGATGCCTGGCTTCCTCTCCGACTTGTGTCACTGCCATCCCTGCCTCCACCTTGCTTCTGAGAGTTAAGCATGCCCATTATTTCAGGGTGATTGAACCAATCTGACCACAATTTCAACTGGATTTTAGATCGCCATTGCTGTAATTGTTACCCCTGTTTATCCTAGGCTCAGAATTCTCCTAGCATTGCTTGTGTTTAGAGTAGGCAGTGGTTTAAGGCAAGGACCGATTTATCTCAATTTCTCCTCCTCTGATTGCTTTAGGATTTCCTGAGCGTGCTGGGCCTCAGGGACAGTCTACAATCTCCCCATACTGTCCCCTCTCCCGGCAACAAGAGGTTGTTGATCCTCAGCGTTTGCTGGCTGGTACATGGTGTTCTCTGTCCCAGACAGACAAATCCTCATGCCCATGTGTCCCAGAAAATGCCCGTCTTTCCTGGTTTGCGTTAGTTTCTTGCCCTGGATCCTCTGCTCTTCCTGGGTCCAACAAAAGTTATGAATTTGCGGATTTCCCAGGGTGTGGCTGTGACTACGGCTGTTCTTACCAGGCTGGAAGTGTGCTCTCTTTGGCTTTCTGTACCCTAACCAAAACCCCGAATGCCCTGGGCACCTGGCAGGGAGAGTCCTCGGTCCATCCAGCCCACGAGCACAGCCAGTGGTCCGGCCTTTCATCCTCAGCCCATGCGAAGTCCTCTGACCTTTCCATGCTTTCCGCATTGTCACGGAAGCTCTGGTTACACATTATGTCCCCAGCATGAGCCAGCCCTCTCCAAGATTCCAAGGTCCAGCACAGAAGACTAGCGCTCCGTCTCCACTTCCTGTCAGAGCACCCAATCCTGTATCGGGGAGACTAATCTCACAGCAGGGAAATCTCTCTGATTCCCGTCTCATTTTCTCTCTGCCCTGAGCTGGCACCTTTGGAATCCAGCCCTGGGTATGCTCATTCCACTCCCACAGCAGGTGCCCACGTAATCCTGTGGTCCTTTTGCTGGCTCTGCGGGCCCAGCGCTGCCCCTTTCACGCTGTGACACGACCCTAGCTCAGGACCAGGACAGGCAGCTGGGAAGCCAGGGGTAGATGACAAGGGGGGTTTGGCAACTAAGTGGGTGCTGCCTGGCCACATCTACATTGTCTACAGGCAATGGACACCACTCTACACTGCCTAAAGCAAGACTTCAAAAAGGAGAGGAAAGGGCAGGATTCACAGAAATGTGAGAATTTAAGATTTTCGTGTGTTCTGATTCCGAAGTCTCTACCCGTTACCCCACCCTCCTCCCAGGCGGAGTTCTGCATTCTGTAAAGTAGACCTGCCAGGGCCAAAAAGCCATCCTCCTTTGAAGTTCCAGTGCCCTTATAATTAAGTCTTCAGTTTGATCCTCAGCTTTCTCTGCCCTCTGGAAGAAAATCAGAGTTTCCACTTCCAAGTTTCCTGTGAAGGCTGTGAATCATCCTTGTCTGATACACTGGTCCATCCTCACACCCTGTCCCCTGGAACACAGCCCCCTCCAGAGAAAACTGGCTGAACCTCTGATGTCTCTGTGGAAGGTTTACCGATGATGCTTTTTGGGGACCACGAGAACCAGGAGAAGCTGAATCATGGTCAAGTGGTGCCATGTTGAACTCCAGAATCCAAGCAGCCTCTGCATGTCAGGGTCTGCTGAGCCATAGGCAATGCTTCCAGAAAAGGTCAGGTTCTCAGTTCTGGCCAAGTTCTCCCAGCTAAGACCAACAGGGCTAGCAAGAGTTGGAAAATACCTACAGATGCAGAGCTAAGAGCATTTTTATAACTTGGGGGGGGGGGACGTGAACATTGAACCTGTCACCCACCAGATAGGATCTAAGGAGGCCCCCAAAGAGGCAAAGTGACCCCAACCCGGACCATGCCAGCGGCTCAGGACGCACCCTGTGGAGAACTCCAGGCACAGCCATGAGAGGGGTGAGCAGGTTTGGGAGAGGGTGAGGAAGCAGGAAAAGACCCAGCGCAGCAGACAGGGGCTTGCTCTGGGCTCACAAGGTCAAGGCGGTGGCTGCGGATGACCTGAGTGCCCGCTCCATCTCACCTCAGTCCTGGTTCCCAGTCCTGGAGAAGTCTTCTCGGCTCGGGGATAATCGGGTCCCACGAGATAATCGATATCTTGGTTGGAGGGGCTGCCGGGTCTGGCCACAGGGCTGCCGCTTCTGCAGGAGAGGGACCTGGTCTTGGGGAGCTCGGCAGGCTCTGCTTCCCCTTGCCCCAGGGGGGAGGTGGCTTGGAGACCTCCAGGCGTCGCTCCTGACCCTGGACACTGTGAGCGTAGGGCGCCCCTGCAGACCCTGAAAGCCACTGTCGCTTCTCTCGTCTTGGCGTCCTCAGTAGTGAGGGGATGAGATGGATCAATTTAGGGCTAATGAACCCTGTTTTGGGGGGGTTGGCAAGTTTTCCTAAAAATCCATGTTCCTAGGTATAGGGCTGAGCAGGGGCCTGGCCCAGAATTTTAAGGAAATGCATGAGACAAAAACCTGAGTTTGGGGGGATCCGGGGAAGATGGCGACCAGGTGAGCAGCAAGGGAGCGAACCTCCTTAATAAACACCACCAGCTCGAGACAGACTTGGCGAGCGTGAATGCCGGGACCTCGGCTGGGAAGTTTAAACTGGGCGTATTTCTCTGAGATGCCGGGGGAGATGTGGTAGGGCGGACCAGGCTGCCGGGGCGAGACGTGGGAAA